>JABGLZ010001091.1:238704-341978 GCA_014705045.1 Colletotrichum theobromicola
GAGGGGAGCCTGTGCCGGCAGTAGTGCAGTGTACTCGATACAATCCGGGGATAGGGTTTAGTGTTGTGGTCTCGGGGGAAAACATGGTGGAACTCCCTAGGGGAAAGCCTGGGGTGTAGGGGCTTTGCATGGCACGGTGTGGGCGATTTCAGCTCAGAGGCGTGGGAAGGGAAGAGTAACAGGTCAATTGATTGAACGGTTACTTGAAACGAGAGTAAGTGGTAAGACATCGCTTCGCGGAAACGTCGTCTATCTGGAAGACGAAGCCCCTCGTCGCGATGCCTCTGGTATCATGATCAACCCCAAAGCCAGAGCCCCCGACCGGTGTCAGGCTCGTATTACGTCCACTACCAGGCTAACGAATCCAAGCGGGATTACAAATTGACACAAGAAGGTTTTTTTTCTTAGATTTTCTGAATAGACCACCGCAGAGGACATTTCAGGCAGCCGTCTTCTCGCTGTGTGCAGCGCGGACGTTAATGTCCTCCTCGTGGTCGTTGGCATGGATCTCCTTCTCGACCTGGTGCATGTCGACGTGCGCAACAGCCGCGTCGCCGTCGAAAATCTTGGAGATCTCCTCGAGAGTGGGTCCCTTGGTCTCGACGTAGAAGAAGTAGACAAATACGAGCTCGCAGAAGTCCCAGAGGGTATAGAACAACATGAAGTTCCAGTGATTGGGGAGGTTGTCCCAAGCGATCTTATTGGTTTGGCTAGAGCGGTGTTAGTTGCGAGCGCAGGGCAGGTTTTGGGGGTTTCAACGTACTTTCCGATGGCCAGAATGGCCTGGACGGTGATGTTCATGATCATCATACCCTTGGCGCGAAGGTGGAAAGGCAGAACCTCAAGGGCGTAGGCGATCAGCAGACCGGAGAAGCCAATGTCGTAGAAGATGCCAAAGACCCAGATGAAGACCAGCTGAGCATACCCGGAGCCCTGGTTGGTGCCGCCAGAGTTCTCATAGACGGCACCGGTGATGGTCCACAGGACGAAGGAGCCGACCATACCGCTGATAGCAGCCAGGAACAGAGGGCGACGGCCAAAGTAGTCGACGGTCAAGGCGGCACCGATAGAGCAGGAGAGATCGAGGATCGACTTGCCCGTGGAGATGGCGAGCTTCTGGTTCTGTTCCGTAATGCCGGCACCCTCGTAGATGGCGTCCATGTAGTTGGAGAAGAGGGCATTACCAGAGTACTGTGAGATGATACCCAGAGAGATGATGATGGCCAACCTCCATCGGTTACCCTTGGTCTTGAGGAAGTCGACGTAGCTGGTCGTGCGGTCGGCGTTTCTCTCCATCAAGATGGTCTCCTTCATCTCGCGGTACTCAAACTGAACAGTCGCGTTGTTGTAGTCGCCACCGGCGTGGTGCTTCGCCAAAACGGCCAGGGCTTCCTCAGATCGGTCCTTGTTGATGAGGTAACGAGGCGACTCGGGAACGAACCAGATGCCGATCAGCTGGATAACGGATGGAACGATTTGGATGAAGGTGATTGATCTCCAGCACCTTTTCCACGTCATTAGTACTTGCAGAGCAACGGAGATGGTTGTGTGAAATTGATCGTGGAGTTGGGAGTGGGTAAGTGTGAATTCGTAACATACCAATCATTGTTGACGTAGGAGGTTCCCCAGCCGATACTTGCGACGATCAGAGCACCCAAGTTCCACAAGCAGTTGTAAATGGCAGTGACCGGACCACGGTGTTGAGGGTGGCAGATCTCTGTAAGCAGGAGGGGAGATGACATCTGAGCCAATGAGTTGCCGAAACCGAGGATGAATCGACCGCCAATGTACACTGGCATCGTGAGTTAGCATCATGTTCTCCAAAGATAATGTCATTGTGAGTGAACTTACTTCCCCAGCCGTTGCAGAAAGCAGTAATACAACCACCGATGATCATGAAAATACATCCGCTGATGATGGCTACCTTACGTCCAAAGCCGTCGGCCACATAAGGGGTGATGAAAAACGAGATGATAGAACCAATGTTGAACATGTTGATGAGGATGCCGAGCTTGTTGTTGTCGGAGACGCCATCACCGAAGTAATCCTTCCACCGCTGCATCTGCTGGGACGTGTTGACGAGCATACCATCGTAGCCGGTGGTGGCCGAGGCGACCATGAGGAAGATTGTCGAGAAGTAGAGCTTGCGAAGGTGAGGCTCCTTCAGCCAGTAGACCTTCTCGAATCGCGGAGCTTCAGCTCGCGCGATCTCGACGTTGTCAGCAACCTGCTGAGAGGCGACGACCTTCTTCACCATGATGGCGGTATTCTGGACTGCGTCTCGAAGAGCAGGAAAGAACTTGAAAGATGTTAAAGAGGGGTGAAAGTTGATTGACCGACTCGCGGGTGAGGAGAGAGAGCGGGAGAGATAGTAGAGGAGGACAGGGTCACAAACTTATATCTTCCTTGTCTCTGATGTCCTACCTATGCTCAGGACACCCGGGTGGGACCAGCGATTCTTCTTTTCATCCGGGTTGCTGACCCCGGAGCTGCCTTGCTCACCCCATTGGGACATGTGCACCCCCATGAAGGGGAAGTCTGGGGGAGGGCGGGGATGACCAAAACAGGGGTTTGCGGCGGCCGGCACGAATTGGCGACATGCGGGTAAAAATGGGCAGAGGAATGGGACATCTTCTTCCCCAGGGGACACCACGTTCGGAGTGATTCTAGTTCTCGTGCGTGGTGGGCGGACGTGTTGCCCCTTCTCCGTCTAGCCCTTCGGGAAAGGCCATACAATAGGCAGATCTCTCATGAGATAGGTCCAGACATGCAGTCGGCGGATTGGTGGGTGCGGCACAGAAACATACCCTCCAGGTCCGGAACGGACGCCGACAAGGATCTGGCTCCCCTGCATCCTTGATTCGTGGGTTGAGCTTCTGCATGTTGGAAGAAAAGTGCCCAATGTACCATCTAAGTGGCACGGAAGCTAGTAGCTTGCACCCCAGTATGCGGCATAGTCATTTGAGAAGTTTCGTCTCCGCTCCATTCTGTGAAAATGCGACCTTCTCGCATCGATTTCAACGGCGCCCTGGGGCTATTTTGTGGCAGGTGCGGTGGATGGAAGAACATCGCCAACTCGTACTTTGTCGTAGGTAGGTTCTCGATCCTGATCATGGCACCTTGAATCTGTTTTGTCTGAGAACATGATCGAATACCGCCCTGGCGAAGTGCCTGAGTTATTGCTGCCGCTTCTTCGGTCCGCCGGCTCATCCTTCGAGGCTAGGCAACAACTTCGTCGGACTGCCAAAGTATGCCGTCGTAAATTGAAAATAGAAGCCTGTCACGTCGTCTTCCCTGCCCATCGCCCGGCAGACCGGTAATGACACCGCTGCAATGTAGCGTCGCGTGTTGGTAGGTCTAGTGCATCATCAGGTGTTGACCAATGAGTACCTGATATTGACCAAACAGGTAGTGCATCATGACATGAGTATGAACCAGTCATTTCTGCATTTCCAAAGTATCTACCGAGGCCGAAATTCGTCTAGATTGGGGCGAGAAGGCTGGGGTAAACATTTGGCCATGCTGTAGGATGCCTCGAAACCTAACATGAGTAAGCTTCTACCAAGATACATACCATTCAGAACCAAGCATGCTTGTGCATGAGAAGAATGAGGAGCTAGCGTACCAAACAATTGTTCAGCAGCCCTGCCTGGGCCTCAGGCAAAGTGCGATTGAGGTGTGAAGCTGATCTGGGAGTCACTGGAGCATGTGGCTTCATGAGTAGGTCCATCCGGGAGAAATGGCCGGGAAAAGGCAACGACATTTAACCATCTCAATTCCATTGGCTAAAAGTCATGGAGGGCTCGATCATAGGAAGCGAGAGTGTGTCGAGATGGCGCGGGACAGAGTTGGGGATCTTTGGTTCCAAACGTGGAGCCCGGGGAAGTGCTCCAACAGACGGCCTGCAAGATGCATTATGCTCGTTGGTGGACTTCGGTTACGAGAGACCAGCTGTAGCAGTTGATGAAGTGGGTGAGAGTAGAGATGGTGGTGGGCTAAGATTATTGACTGGATTCGCCTGGGTCCAGCCATGCGGGTGGAAGGCGCATGGCGCTTTAGCGAGACTGCTAGGAATCCGGACCCTTGACCGACCACTGCAGACGCCTCGTTAACAGCTTCTTCCTCATATTAGTCTTGGTCTGAGTAGCGGCAGGCAAGTTGCTAATGAGCCCTTCTCGGAGTAAGCCATCGAGTAATTTTCGCTACCGAGCATGAGAATAGTTGATGGTACGATCGATGGTTGGCAAGGCGCTATGAATCGATAAGAGAGACTAGGCGAAACTGGGCTGTAACGACCCAAGGCTTGCTGCGTGGTTGGTGTTTTAGGCGCCTTTTGATTCCTCGCGTTGAAGTCCGACTTCATCCAGCTCACTGACGTCTTTCTTTTCGTCCATATATCCCAAAATGGCTTCATGAATCATCGACCGATCTGGGTGACAGATCACGGCGGACATTTGCGCCCCATTTCTGAAGCCTTTGACAGGCAGTGCCGTCGTCTTGGTACCACTTCGCCGGAGCCCAGGTATATCTCGACACGAGACAGTATTCGATCGCGCGAGAGGCGTCCCAGCACCAGAAGAGGAGGCCATGACAAACGCCGGACCAGTGCCGTCCAGCCACGCGGAATCTTCTGGGCCAGATTTGATGTGGACCGACTTGGTCGGTCAGTAACGCGCCTCTCCGGAATACAGGGCCGATAATGCTCTCCCGTCTGATAGGTGCTCTAGCCTCGATTCAAGCTAGTCTGGACAGTGTGCCTGAAACCCATCTGGTTGCTTCAGCTCCTCGTGTCGTTGTCGAAATTCAAGTCGGAGCCGAAAGTCGATTCGTGTATGGTTTTGGCCAATGTTCTACTCACCAGCTGTGTTGCACCGCCACGAGGCATCGTGGAGGATGTCGCAAACTTCGCGTTTGTTGACTGTTTAAGACAGGCATGTCTTCACTGGAAAGTTCGTGGAGATGGGAGAATGATGGCCAGGAGCAGCCTTGGGAAGCGCGTCCTGATCACAGTATCATCCGTATGCTCTTGGGCAGCTCACGTTAATTGTTAGACTATGCAAAGATTAAGTCCCTCAATGCCCTGTACACCAGGCATCTTGATCTGGCCCAAATCGGAGTTTTTCGCATATCCATCATGATTGGGATTTATTGCTTGAAATATACAAGCACTACCCAGCGCTGGGCCAAGCCGGTGCGATCCCCGTGGGGAAAATCTGGGGAATCACGTCGACATATCGTTCCATCGAATCATCGTCTGTGCCGGCTCGCGAACCAAAGTGCGATAGCGTCCTCATGACCCACCGAGAATGGCAGTTGACAGGGCATGACCTGACGCTTCCAAATCTGGGGTAGAATAAAACGTGGATCCGCAGGCCCGCTGAATTGAGGTGGACGGAGGCCCCGGGGAGAAACGTCTTTTGGGACTGGCCATGTTAGTCTGGGCGCTACACATGCCAGCCAGCCAACGATGCCCTGGGAGGAATAGACTCATCCCGGCATCCAGGGAAGTCTTGCTGTAGGCAAACGACACCCTACCTTCTTTTCGTTGCGGTCGATGAGCTATAGATTCCAAATACCCGCTCGTCTTGTGCTCGGTGGTGTGTAAGTGGCTAATTAGCCGATGGAGGCAGCGTTATTATGCCGGGCGACGGTAGCCATCCTTTCGGGCGGTCCCAGATCTGTGGGAGTGTTGGGCGCCGGGTAAAGTCAAGGTGTGGTGCACCCAAAGCCCGATGAGCTTCTGAAATCTGGAGGGAAAAAGGAGCGGCGCGATACGATGTCAGTAGAGGACTTGATCCCCAGTTGTATTTGGGGGCTGAAGCTTGCATGGTGTGTCATGGTGATATTGGGTCAAAGGATGCAGTGCATCAAAGGCAGCTGAATTGACACGAGATTCAGACACGACTGGAAGGAGCAGATCAAAGATCAATGAAGGGCTGCCTCTTGCCCTTGGCCGCCCGCGCATAGGGTCTTGCCTGATGTAAAAGAGGCTGTGGCACGGCAGGCATCACGGCACGTCTTTCCTTCTCCTTCCTTCATCCATATCGCCAAGAGCCCAGGACGCGCCGCCAAACTGCAGCCCGCCTGGCTCAAGATGATTCGATTGACTCTCTCTTTCCACCTTGTCTGCTGACTTTTTCTCTCACTCGTCGCTAAAAGGGATAATCGTATGCCAGTCCATCTTGTTGACACAACAGTTGGTGTCGATTCTGAGCTATCTAGCTATCTACGTGCAATCTTTGGTATCTCGTTTACAATCGAAGGATCCTGTGCCTGCTGACCGGCGAAGAAGCAAAACTGGTCCGGTAATCCGAACACCATACGCCAACTAGGCTTTCCAGCCTCCCAAATGTTATCCACAGCCGGTTTCCATTCATCCATCCGTATAGACCACTTGCCATATTCACATCCACCCGAATATTTCCATCCTCCAAGAAGACCATCCTGCCAAACGGCCGATACCAAGAGAAACATGTTCTCTACCTTATACCAACAAAACAAAGGAGAGACATTCCGTCTAAGCCCCATCGACTTCCATGTCCTCGACCACGGACTCCTCATACGACTCGTAAGGCGTTTCCTGCGAAGTAGGGCCGGAGACGACCTCCAACTCGTTGTTCGTGATGCTCTGCAAGGCCTTCTTGAACTTCTCGAGCTCGCCCCTCAGACGCTCCCTCTTTCTGGCAGTTGCGTCATCCTCCTCCATCAAACGCGAGAAGACGGTTCCATCGTTCGGGCCTACGAGGCCGAGTTGGCCCTCTAGGAAGAAGTCGAGCTGCTGGATGATCTTAGGCATCATGCGAGACGTGACTGAAAGCGAGACAGTGTCGGCGAAGCGAAGAGCAGACAAGATGTAATAGCCCCGAACATAAGCTGCGACCTTCAGCTCCTTATCGAAGGTATCCGCGCCCATCTTCGCGAGCTCGCTGGCATGCTTCTTCTCCTCTTGGACACGCTGGTCAGGCGTCATCTCATCCCAGTCGTGGAACTTGGTAGCCTCTCCAGAGAACGCCTGCCAGCGCATAACATGGCGATAGCGTGTAAGCACTCGGAGCTCGGAGCGCTCATACTCCTCAAAGGCCTTCTTGTTAACTGTGAAGAGTTGAAAGGTCTCCATGGCGTAGATGTCGTTGAGGAACTCCAGAGCTTCTGCGCGGCGTTCCTCGAGGAACTGGGCCATGAGATTCTTAGACTCCTTGAAAATCAGGCGTCTTTTCAACGACCCGAAAGCTTGGTCCAACGCGTAGTTAACGATGCTTTGCAGTCGGGTCATCGTCTCCTGTAGAAAGGTGGCCATAGGCTGATTCCAAGCCTTCACGGCCTGCTTGCACAAATCCTCATAGACCTCGTCGGGGACAATGCTAGGTCTGCCGGCTTTGGTCTTGGCTCTGATATCCTCGCTGATCTGGCGGAGAGTACGGAAGCCAGCACCGCATCTAGCATACTGTTGGAATGGAGGGGCAAGCTGAGATGGGGCCATGGGGCGTCGACGCGAGGGTGTCGAGGGCGTAGAACCGCCCTCTTCGGTCTTGATAGCGGCGGAAAATGAACCACCGCCATTGACGCTGGGCCGAGGTCTCTTGGCGCTCGCATTGCCCTGTCCGTTGGCGCCGCGCTTCCTGTTGCTAGGCGTGACAGTGCTCGTCGAATCGTCCTCGTCATCCGAGATCTCCAAGATAGGTACGTCAGACTGATCTTTCAGGATGAACTTGGGCTTCATCTGCAAGACGCAGTCTCGGAAAGCCTCAGAGAGGCCGCCGTAGTTGGAGGAGAATTCTCTACCACGAAGGGTCTCCTTAACAATGGTCGAGAATGCCATCAAGCTCTTGCGGACCTCCAGCTCAACATTGCTAGGCAATTCGGGAAGTGTGCTGAGCTGCGCCTCGATCTCGCGCACGCGAGTCACAACCTTCTGCTTGATCGATGGCAAGCTGTGCCGCATTAGCATTGAAATCCGAACAGGACAGGGAGGATGTTACTTACTTTTTGGCAAACTCCTTGCCCAGTTTCTCAGAGAGGGCTGTCTTGAGCTTCTCAACACCACATCTGTCACGGAAGGAGTGGAACTCTTCTGGCCAACGTTCACTAGCGTTCTCATGAAAGTAAGCCTCCTCCCAAAGCTGCTGCTCCTCAAGCTTGCGATCGGACGGGCGGGAAGTGATGAAGAATTCGTGACCGATTCTGTGGCGCTCTCCGCTCAACATAGAAAGCCATTGGGCGTAGTTGCCTTCGGGGAGGAGGTCCGCCTTAGTCATGACGCCGATGGTGCGCTGCTGGGCCCTAAGGTCGCGGATGATTGAGAGAGTAGACGAGGTCTCAGGATCAACGTTCATGGGGACGGCCCAGATGATAAGGGCGCCTTCATGGGAGATGTATTCACGGGCCAAGTTCTCCACGACAGAGACGAGGTATTCGTCCTCCTCTCGAGCTGAGTTGCGGAAGATGCCCGGCATGTCGTAGAAAGAGAGGTCGGGCAGGTCGGGACCCTTGATCTCGAGGGCTACCGTGTTGGGGCTGAACTTGGCAGCCGTGCTCTCGGCCTCCTCGTCCAAGAGACGCTGCTTGGTGATAGCGCCAGTACCGGGGATGTAGAGTTCGTGGTTCTGGTCATGGTTGAGGATGGCAATCTGGGCCCATCGGAGGACGGTATCAATGTCGGATTGATCGTAAATAGTCATGAACTCCTTCACGACGCGTGGCTGCTTGACCCAGGGTGGAAAGGGGTTCTGAGCGGTGACGTCGGCCTTGGTAATCTCGTAGTCACCAGGGGGGCAGAAGGCATAGTCTTGCTGAAGCGACACACGGCAAGACCACTCGGGGCCGCCGCGATCCCTGGCCATGCTGCGAGAAACGCGGATGTGGATAGGGCAGCGAGTGCAGACACCATCACTGCGCGGAAGGTTGAGACCAGCAAGCCCGGACATCAAGCTGCTCTTGCCCGCAGACTGGTCACCAACTAAGACGAGTTGGGGAAGAGCGACATCGTGGGAAACGCCGATCTGCTGAAGTTCGCCGAGGGTGTCATTGAAGACCTTGAGCTTTGCGCCAATGTCGCGGAAGGAGCCATCGAAGAACGAAGAATCCATCTGAGTGCCTCCCAAAGGGCTTGCCATGTCGCGGTTCCTCACTTGCATCAGGACGGGTTCACTGTCATCGACGGTGGGGTTCGTCATGGCAGTGCGGACGGACCGGGTCGCCAGGCTCATGGGCGGTTTGTTTGAAGGGGGAGCTGCGAGATGTTAGTCAACCAAGACCGCAATATGTGGCAGACAGCTTACGAGCGTTGGATCTGGGAAACTGTTGAGTTGTGTCGGCGGCGGAGGAGTAGGTGCTCGGAGGAGCCTGGCTTCTCTGCTGCTGCTGCTGCTGCTGAACGGGAGATCCGTTCAAAGTGGCAGTCGGTGACACATTTCCAGGTGCTTGGAAACCCGGCTCTGCCTTGATACCTTTCCTTGCCTTCGTCATCTTGGATGAAGCTCAAGTAAGATATGCAGGTCGAGAAGTGTTGGTGGTGGTGGGGTTGGGTATGAGAAGAGAGTAAGAGAAGGTGCAAATAAAGTGGGAGATTTTTTTGAAGGAGTGAGTAGAAGGTAGGAGAACGTGTAGGTCTAGAAAGGCAACGATGTGAAAGAAGAGAAGGTACGCGAGGCAAGGCAGACGGTAAGTCAGTAGGTGCAACCTGATACTCAAGAAGCTGGAGGAAGGAGCTCGGGGAGCAGAGCTTTAAGAGCTCTTTCCTCGTCTGCGTCGGCCAGAGCAACGTGAGGTCCCACGCTCCAGTGATGCTCATTAAAGTGCTTGCGAGCGTTAGGCGTAACTTTTGAGGTGGTCATGTCCGATCACCACTTTCTCATCAGAAACAATCGAAAATGAATAAAAACTTCTCAAGTAATATCTCAAGGTCTATTTGATTGATTGACAGAGTTTTAGCCATATCTACGGCAGAGAAGCTGGTCATACGTGGTGATATGCATCATGGTCTCTTGTACTCGGTAGCAGGAATTATTGCGGGCTGGAGTAGACGAGGTGCATCGTTGGAGTTTTATCGAGCAGGGGTTTAAAGGAGCTCAGGGATGGCTCGAGTGGCCAGCAGTGGAGCTTGGCCGTGACGATCCCCTGGAAAGACGCGATTTGGTACCTGGCAGAGCTCCCCAAGGCGCACCGCAATCTGCCAAATTTTGCGGGCAAGATGTGAGGCCTCACCTGGTCAACGAGGTCACTCTGCTTGCTTCCCAGGCATCTCCTGTCGCGTCTACCACAGGCAAACACGCTCAGACGCGCTTTTGTCTCTACGCGTAAAGTGCCCAAAATTCTAGATGGGGTTGGGGAAGGTTGTCTGACTTACACCAGACTTGCTGCCTCTGCAAAGAATGACATAACTGAAGGTTCAGACGAGATGCTCCAGTTATGCTGCTAGACAATTGTGCATCTGGATACATATAATATCTATTCGACTTGGGTTTACTGATGATTCCAAGAAAGGAGAGTCAAAGAGAACACATATGCTACTGATAACAGCTGCATCATGATCTAGAAAAAGAAAAAAAAAAGCATGGTGAGTCTCAAGGGACACAAATGAGATGCTGAGCTCATCACATGTGGTCCCTGTTCATGTGCAACTTGTGCAGTGCTGAGGCTTGTGCAGTGAGCAGTTACCTCTTATCGCCAGCTTATCGCCTTTATCCAGGGGGACTGTGCCGCCACAACCCGATCTTGCACAAGCCACCCAGACCCCTGCCAGACATGCATCGCCTGTAAATTATTCTTAGTCCAGACCACCAGACCAACCAGCCAGCAGTGCAGTGCAGCTCAGGTGGACGTCAAGGTCAACTTCTCAGGGGGGGCTGTTCGAAATCAATCCCACGAAGCGGTGACGTTGCAAATTGGCGATTCTGATTCTTCTTTCCCCCATTCCGACTTACCATCACCACCCCCAAACCTCCTTCGTCCAGTCGCAATCATGTCGCTGCAGGTCCCCTACCGAGGAAAGGCGTCCCAAGAGGGCGCAACCAAGGCCGTCATCCTGGTATGAGCAACTCTTTCTCGCATCCTGTCTGAATCTGCGGCGCAACCATCTCCAACTCCCCCGCCTCGGTCCAGGGTCGCTCCCATCCCCCTCCTCCCCTCGAGGTCCCATGCCCAAACAACCACCACAACGACCTCTCTGCAATCGAACGATCGCATGCTAATCATGACTTTTCAAAACTCCAGGTCGGCGGTCCTTCCAGAGGAACGCGATTCCGCCCCCTCTCCCTCGACGTCCCCAAGCCCCTCTTCGAAGTCGCCGGCCACCCCATCATCTGGCACTGCTTGACGGCCATCGAGCGCGTTCCCGGCAAAGAGATCACCGAGGTCCTCATCATCGGTTACTACGAGGAGTCCGTCTTCCGCGACTTCATCAAGGACGCTACAAATGAGTTCCCCAACCTGTCCATCAAGTACCTGCGCGAGTATGAGGCCTTGGGCACTGCTGGCGGTCTCTACCACTTCCGCGATGCCATCCTCAAGGGCCGCCCCGAGCGCCTCTTCGTCCTGAACGCCGACGTCTGCTGCTCCTTCCCTCTTCACGAGATGCTCCAGCTCTTCCACGACAAGAGCGCCGAGGCCATCATTCTCGGCACCCGCGTCTCCAACGACGCTGCCACCAACTTTGGTTGCATCGTCAGTGACGCCCACACCCGCCGCGTCCTCCACTACGTCGAGAAGCCCGAGTCGCAAATCAGCAACCTGATCAACTGCGGTGTCTACCTCTTCTCCACCGACGCCATCTTCCCCTCCATCAAGACCGCCATCAAGCGCCGCACCGACCGTCCCTCCCGCCTCGTCTCGTACCCGAGCTCCGAGAACCTCGAGAACAGCTTCATCTTGAACGATGACGACGAGGAGCGAAAGAACGAGGTCATCCGCCTCGAGCAGGACATCCTCGGTGACCTCGCCGACACCAAGCACTTCTTCGTATACGAGACCAAGGACTTCTGGCGCCAGATCAAGACCGCCGGCTCCGCCGTCCCGGCCAACGCCTTGTACCTGCAGAAGGCCTGGCAGAGCGGCTCCAAGGAGCTCGCCGAGCCGAGCGCCAACATCATCGCTCCCGTCTTCATCCACCCCACTGCCCATGTCGACCCCACCGCCAAGCTGGGCCCCAACGTCTCCATCGGCCCCCGGGTCCACGTCGGCCCGGGTGCTCGCATCAAGGAGTCTATCGTTCTCGAGGACTCGGAGATCAAGCACGACGCTTGCGTTCTTTACTCGATTATCGGCTGGGGCAGCCGCGTCGGCGCCTGGGCCCGTGTCGAGGGTACCCCTACGCCTGTCGGCAGCCACACGACGAGCATCATCAAGAACGGCGTCAAGGTCCAGAGCATCACCATCCTGGGCAAGGACTGCGGTGTCGGCGATGAGGTGCGGGTGCAGAACTGTGTCTGCTTGCCGTTCAAGGAGTTGAAGAGGGTGAGTAAACTATTTTCTTCTTCAGTCGTAATAAATGCTGACACAAGCAGGATGTTGCAAACGAGGTCATCATGTAAACCGGAGTTTCGGGTATGTGTTGGATGCGTTATGGGGGTGGGACGACGTAATGATGAAGGTATCTGCATCGGGGTCGGATAGAACTCCATCTCTCTTCATAGATGCATGCGTCTTTGGTCACAAAAAGCAATCGAATTCAGCCATTTCAGATTCTCCACTGTGCACTTCTTAACAGTTTCATTCATATGGTCTAGCTGGGATGAATGTGCCGGCGAAGTCGTCACTTATGATGAGCTTAGATCCTGTAAGTCAAGGTCTACATCCCTTCGGATATTTACATACATCATTGAACGCGGTCCAGTCTCTGGCCAAGGCTGACTCACGCAGCCGGAGACGCGTGCGAAAGCGGCTCGACGTCTCGACGACATCTCGGCGTGGGACTGTCGTTTCGTTGTTCATTTCCCATGCCGGTCCCGCACCACTGCCTTCCAAACCTCTAGAGCATCCTGACCAATAGTGAAACCGTCTATCGTCGTCCTCAAACCATCATGTTTTCCCAAGATTCAGCTGCTCGGCCGTGGCAGACATTGGCCGCCCCTCTACGAGATCACCAGGTGTTTGTTTACGTGTCTTCACTGGCGATCCACTGAGTTCTTTCATGGTTTCTATACCTGTCCGATCACAAAAGGCAACCAAATTTAGGTCGGTCAAGGTGTCGAGTCTGCAGAACATAATGCGACTCGATCTCTCTTTGTCACATTTCGCCCAAAGCCACAAGGACTGGCATGCATATATGCTCACTTGGCGCGCCGTAAGGATGTTTAGCAGTCTTCGTATTAATCATGGAATTCTAGCTGGGACGATTGGCATTTCTATCGTGGTATCATGTGTCATGTCCTTTCGTCTCTAATTGTCATGCTCGTCGTTTCTCCTTTTCGTCGTTTCTCCTTTTCGTCGTTTCTCCTTTCCGTCGTCTCTCCCTTCGTCGTCTGCCCTTTTCGTCGTCTCCTCTTTTCGTCATCTCTCATGCCTGTCCTGTCTTCCATCCATCATCACATCTCAATCAATTCAAAGCCCCACTGAACCCAGGTAGCATCATCCACGGCCAGGGGATCCTGACCAGGGCCGCCAGCAACAACGAGCTGACGAACCCACTCGCTGGCGAGCTGGACGCTGTCGGCACCGTTGTCCATAGCCATGTATCCTCCGTACCAAACACGGCTCAGACGGCCACCCGCGGCTTGGGCGGCGCCCTGCACCTTCTCCTGGATGGTCTGTCGGAAGCCGAAGATAGCCATCTGGTTAGCCTTGACGAGCTGGTCGTTCTTGATATGGGTGTAAAGACGAATCGGGTCGAAGAGAACAAGCTCGAGATTGTCGTTGCCCATCTTGTGGATGGCGAGTCCGAAGCCGATGCGAGGACACATGCTAGACCAGAACTCTTCCTGGGTCTGGCCGTTAGAGCCTCCGGGAAGCGAATTGATGGAGGGAATGGAGCCCCAGGGGCGGCCAAACCAAGGGGTCAGCAGGGCGATAGAGAGAGATTTGCCTGATGCAAGGGCATCTACGGCAGTCTTCACGGCCATGTCGATGGTGAAACAGAACATGGACTCTCCACCAGTAGCCTTCACCCAAAGACGGCGATCGTTGGCGTCCTGGAACTGAGCGACAGGGGTGAGCACAAGCTGCCAGGCGCTGGTGAGCTGGAAGTTTCCGAGCGCAAGAGAACACAGGAAGCCTCGGGTTTGAAGGGGGAGAGTGTTCTTCGTGGGGAGATCAGGCAGCTGACCGGGAGTCGGGGGGGTTCTGCCGTACAACAGGGCGCGCAAGTTCTTGGACGAGATGATACCGATGTCCTCGGGAATGAAGTAGGCGGGAGGCCAAGTAGAGGCGGGATCATCGGGGCCGGTGATGCTGGTAATCTGGAGCTGGGCCATGAGACCACTGATATCCGTGGGTCGGGCCGCTAGAGAGAAGCTCCGAAGGCCGGGTAAACCAGCGAAGGCGTCCTGGACTTGGATCCAGGCGTCGACGGCGGTGGTGAGGTCGGTGTCGTGAGAATAGAGGTCTGTTTGCTGGCGGCGGGCAGCAGTGTAAGTCTGCTCGAGAATTCGGATGAGTTCGCCGTTCAAGTCGCCCTTGGTGGTGATATCGGAGGCAATTGTAGAGTAGAACGCCTCATGACCACGAAGCGCGCCGTAGAGATCAGCATGGTCAACCAAGCAATGGAATATCTGAAGCAATGCAGCATAGAAATCCTGGCGCAAGTCTTTGATCTCGTCGCTGTCGGTAGTGTGCCACTGGTTGCCGAAGACGGCGTCCATGATCTGACGGATCGTGTATTGATCGGCGACGATGGGACCAGGAGGGAAAAAGAAACCCTTCTGGCAGAGAATTCTCTTGGCGATGCTGGGCTTAGCCATCCTGTCGACTGCGGGTGGTTATCGTGTAAGTGAAAGGTATTTCTCAGAAGTTTTTCGTTGTTGAATTGTTGTGACGAGAATGTATGGAAAGGTTTAGGATTTACCTCAAGTTGGTAGATAATTGCTACCGGCGAGGGGTAATTTTTGTTTTCACCAAGTGAGAAATGTGAGATGAGAGCGGAGTGGCAGTGAATTTAAGGATTGTGGGCCACATGGTGAGCAGCGTTTGGAAAAGGAAAGAGTTGCTGTCCTGGAGTTGCCGTATGAAGATTTTTGATTTTCACCCGAGTGAGTAAATGAGTCCACAAACTTCACCTTGGAATCCAGTTAAAGCATCAGTCATGCTGCAGAAACCACATTACCTCCGCCATTTCTTAGCCTCGCTAACATTAAGGCAACACAATCCCCAGATACCCCCCGCCAGATCTCAAATCACCAGATGGCAATGTTGTGGAGAACATGTGACCAGGAAGGCCTTAAGCCCAGAAAGTAGACATCCGCAAGTAAATATAGTCGCTAAAAGATCGCATAGCAGTTTGTCCGAAATATCCGCATGGAAATTCAAGGCACCTGGGCACTGAAGTAGGACCCTATCAGCCAATCTGATGTTATTCACAGATAGTCAGGCGGTAATACGAAATTGCGTAGTTAGAAAAAGACAAAAAAGAGTAGCTGGGGTGTGAATCGAAAGATGCTCACGCTGAGTAGCGGCGGAACTTCACGCAAACACACTAGTCATCGCACAACCACCCCTCGACCACCCAGCCGAATTTGTTAGAAAGAGGGAGCCTTAACCTCTTTATCAAGAGAAGCGGTAGCTGGATTGGGAGCCATTGGTAACATCTTGCCGCATGCGCGGTCCACCTGAACAGCTTAGCCAGCACTAATGAGTCTGAACTTCGTCCCTAGAGGCTTAGCTGTACCTTTCTATAGGCAGGCTCTAGCCCGTCTAGTTAAGTGGCTATAACTTCTACTATCTTAATATCGCCTTTTAATATCCTTCATATCTAGAAACGTACTAATCCCTTGTTTTTCATAGAAGCTTTACACGGATTCACAATAGTGACAAAGCAGCCTACGAATAGATGGGCTGAAACGCGGACTAAGTACTGAACGACGGCTTCTACCGTAAGGTTCCAGCGAACTCATCAGTGTCGTATGCATAAATGAGATGAGATGTCATTTGTGCGAGGCTAAAAATTCGCCAGGACAGAGACCTGACGCGACCGGCTGCTCGCAGACTACCGCGGACCTAGTAAACAAGCAGGTATAATATTTTAGCTATACCAAGAGGCCTGCCTCCTCATTCAGCTGATTACTGCAGATGTCCCATTATCAAAGGTACCCGACTGAAAACAATAGAGTCTATCAGGGCCGCAAACTGACAGGCCTATGCTTATGGCCGGAGCACTTAACTCGGGGGATAAAAGAAGTCTATAAAGAAGCGATTCTATCCTTAAAAAGAAGAGCCTCAATAGTTTTTATTACAGACCAGGATCCTACCTTCTCAAAATATTACAGGGAGAAATTAGTCTAGGGCATTATCCCTCATTATTATTAACCTGATGTGATAACTACTAAGTTGCTCTTCCCCCAGCAGCTCCTTAATAAGCTAGACTATCTTTAAGCTCTTAGACCAGTAGAAGAGATAAACGCATCTTTAGGCTAGATTAAATAAATAAACAACGTTCGCGAAAATGCTCTATTGCGATGAATATGTAGCTTGAAAAACATTTAAGACTAAAAAGAGGCAAAAAAAGAGTCCAACAGTGGCGCTATCGAGGATCGAACGACGGGCGTAACGATTAGCGGCGGAACTTCACGCAATCACACTAGTCATCACATCACCACCCCTCGACCATCTGGCCGGATGCTTGTTGGTGACAGAACCAGAGACAAATGTTGCTAATAAGGCTACCGCAGCTTCACCTTCTGCGGTGGGGCCTTAGGCAGCACCCATCTTCGAGAGTGGTTGCCTGCCGCGCAGCCTTATCGCCTGAATCTTGTCTGCGGGCTGATGGAGGTGCAGAACCAGTAGCGCCTAATGACTATCACTAGGGAGCTTTACAGCAGCCATTCATTCGACTCAGCGCGTGCTCATTCGCGCGCGATCAGACGCAGCATTATCCAACCTTGGCCTTCAGACCGCGTCTGTTTCAAGAGCTCTTTTTCAGTGCTCATCAGGCAAAGGTATCTTCTCCGATTACTGACCTTGCCTTTCCCGCCATTTTTGCCGCGCTGTCAATACCTTGGAACACAAGTGAGCATCTGAGAACTTTGATGATTGGTAAACTTACTCATAGGTACTTTCCCACGCCTGAAAATCTGGCTCATCTATATAATGTGGATTTGGAAATAGACTAGCCAGTGCCTAAATCAGCCAATTGAGGTTTTGGGCAAAGCGAATGGTATAAAACATCAAGATTTACGACAATCTTGAACGAGAACAGTGATGGAACAAGTGCTCGCGACGAGCAAAGGGTATTGCATTTAGGAGTCGTTGAGTCGCTCGAGATATATCAAACGGGTAATGCAAATGCTTTAAAACGGTCCTTGGCAGAAGCGAGGCTACTCTTGCCGTCCATGGTTGAAATGCAGTGTGGTCAAGGGATGCAAGGTCGTCGGAAGTTGGATCGAAGGCGGATGTTTCCATGCCAAGACATCCACTTAGTGGACCGTCTGCGGCGCCGCAAAAACCCTTCGGCAGATTGTCGGGTAAAATGTCCGTCCGGGAAAGAGGGGCCCGAGGAGGCGGGGATCTGGACCGACCGACAAGACGGGGAAGTGCGCTCCTCCTCTGGTTGCATCATGCTGCTGAACAAACCCCGAAGTCAAAATCAGCCGCGTCGCTGATGCATGCACGCAGCTCGATTCGATATGGAAATCAAGCAAACATGCATTGCACGAAAATCCGATGTTGACAAACTTTGCTGATGATCATGGTTGTCTTCCCCCCCATCCCCTGGACCCCTCACAGCGGTGGTGACCTACCTGACGGATACCTACGGGCTAGGGTGAGCCGCGCTTGCGATTGATGGATTGTCTTCTCTTCCCGCAGATCCATATGCTGGAAGCCAGCCAGCAGCACAAAGACACTCTGGGTATGGAGCGGAAGCCGACAGAAACGTTCGCAGCCACGCCGCGACCACACGTGGACGCTTCTATCCCATCTAGCGCGGGTGCTGAAGTTGAATACGGGAACCCAAAGACGCGAGTGTCGCACGGAATTTCCCCCCCATCTCGGCACCGCGGACCCAAATCAAGCTGTCATAATTCCGGCACAATTTACTCGCTGCAGGCACGGTGCACAAGACAATCAAGACCGCAAGCCACGATTCAGCAGCAGTACCCGCCGTCAACATGTCAGTCCGTCAGTCCGCCGCTGTGTTGACTGGAGAAGAAATCGTCCCCGGATGACAGACTGGGAATACGGGAGCCGGCAGGTTCAGCTGAGCCGGCATATCGGACGCTCTATCGCCAAAGGACATTGATCTGGATCACAACAATGACCGGTGGCATCGACTGTGTATATCACCATTCTGACAAATTTCTCTCCACGCACATCACTCTCGCTCACTTGCGCACGCATTCTCACATCTCGTTTGGATACGAGGCCAGCAGGCACAAAACAACAGACAGTCAGCTAAACAGGGAAGATACAGCGCAGCCTGAAGAAAGATGCTCGGAAACTTCTCCCCCCTGTCCCCTGCATATTCAACCCTAACGGACGAAGCGGACTTGTCTCTACAAGGCAGCCTCCCGTTCGGCGGCGTCCCAATGGCAGCCTTCGAAAACAAGCTAGTGCTGGCACTTGGCTGTTAGGTCTGGAATTCGTCATTCCGGAGACGGCCTCCGGTCTCTCGAAAAGCACTGATGGAGAGCCAGGAGGAATGTCACTGGCCTGATTTGTGCGGCCCGAACAAGAGACTCTGACAAGCGCTCCCCACCTCGACTGACATCCACCCGCCGCTTCACGGGCCAGTGCCAGGCCAGGACAGTACCTTGGATTGGCGGCAAACAAACAAGTTGATACTTGGAGCATCTCCAGAGGGCTCTTTCCCGTTCTCTCTCTCGGAGTGGGCGGATCGACACAGGCTCAGACACTGGTGGGCGGTGCTAATGCAGGGCGCCTGGCCTTGGCGGCCTTAGCGAGCTGCTTGACGGGTACAGCATGCAATGGCCCCTGTTAAGCACTGCTTGGCTGCGGGTGTCGTGGACCCCAAAGACGCCCCGGCCCAGACCAATACTCGTTTTTCCTTGGCCTGGCTTCTGCTGGGCTTCCTTTTTGGTCCATTCACATGGGCGGATGACTTCTCTCCAAACCCCCGTGCCCCCTCGAGCCGACGTCTACTATGTACACTACGCCTCCGATCCACTCTATTCGACCGGGTGACAACGCGGTAGTGAGGGGACGGACTGCAAGTCTTAATGAATTGTGATAATCGCCGATATTCACGGGTGATATCATGACGAGAAGTTGGCTGAAACGCACCACCAGCTCCCGACCGGCCAAATGACCTCGAATTCCCCGGACCCTAGGACGCCGTGTTCAAGATTCCTGTTTTCGGCTCCAGGATGCCGCACGAGAGTCTCTCGGACGAGGTCGCACGCTTCATGAGATGAAGGGATCTGAACCCACGCTGTACCGCGCTGGCTGGTATGGAAGAAAGACAAAGTGTGACGGCGCACCATCTATGAGCTGACAACATGGTCTCCTCCGTCCGAAGTACCCGAATTTTAACATCTGCCAGACGGGCAGCACCGAGGTTTGTCCCGACAACGGACATCCCAGGAAGATCTCTTGCCTCTTTCACGATTAGACGTCGCCGTGACAGCGACGCCGTTCTGCACCAAGGGATACCAAAAAGCAACGGAAAAAAGTTTGTCTTGGTCGTGCAGAAAGTCCGGGCCTCTGTCGGCCATCAGCTGGAGAGACCACAGCTCTAGGGAGGGGATCAAGACATGAAAATCTCCTCAAAGCTCTCGCCAGCCAATCTCAGCCTGAGGAATGCTGGCCCCTTTTCCTTTTCCTCGTTAGGGACCATGTTTCCCACTCCAACGTTCCAATGGGCATCGAATTCTCCTCAGCCAAAGGGACGAATCCTAATGTCCCGTTTGCCCAGTCGATCGCAGATCCGCACCATTCGTCCACGTCGTCCACCAATACCGTCCTTCACGTCGACTTGGACATCCACAGCCAGCAAAGCCGGCCAACCCCTCTCGGTAATCGATCGAGGCACAACCCTGGCTCGCCCCCTCTTCCGGCCCCTCACCAGCCCACAGCCAACGCTACGGCACGGCAAGTCAAGACAGCCTAAGGACTGGTCAAGTCCAGGAACAGCTTTCAGTGCCGGCCACCCGCAGCCCCCGTTTCCCCGCGGCGCGCCCGCTACCACAGCACGCCGCACAACCACTACCACCAACACCAACCACACCAGCAGGCGACTGACCGCTGATGCATACCCAAACAAGAGTTTCTTTCTCGGTCTGCCTCCGCAGCCCAAGCATCTCACTAAACAAGCCCGACTGAATTCAAGTTCAACATTCCCCTCCATTCGCTTCGGCCGTGGTACCTGATCGGCATTAGCCACACCACACCGCATTCAAGACACACATCAGAGGCTTCCAGCTCTGGCCTGGTTCTTGCAGCAGCGTAGCGGTTCGCTGCACAAGCCTCTTGTCTCAACACAAGACAGGCCGGTGGTCGCATCCAATCCACCACTCTATCCTCGGTTTCTCAATCATCAATCGCTCTACGCTGCGACGTCTGACAGGCCAAGAGTTCTCGGCGTCTTTTGGGGCAAATCAACATATTTGGTAAACCCGAGCACAGAATAGAGTGTTTTTCAAAATAGCCAGCAAGCAACGCCTCCGCCTCAAGCCCCCGGTTCGTCCGAATCGATGGCAGACAGTATCCTCACCCCTCACCAATGACTCGACGGGGGAAACCTGTGCTCTACCTCTGACATCACAAGGCCCGGTGAATAGTCCAGTGACTTTGACTTTGGGCCTCACAGCTGCCCTGCTGTATGGCACTTGGATGATCCTAGTCGAGGGGTGCTCCCAGCCCAGCCCTGCTACTGGGGCGACCTCCCAACCACCCGAACCCTGGTCTTGCGCACAACAACCATCACTCATCCACCCACCACAACATCATACCAGCCAGCTAGATGGATAAACATGCGGGCAAAGTGGCTGTGGAGTTGACACAAGTGTGGCATAGCGAGCTGCAAGTACATGCAGTCTCGCTTTGTTGAAGGTACCGTTTGCATGCAGTCTGCATGCCTCTGTACAAGGCCAGGACCATGGGGGAAAGACACAACTCCGGCCCATACATTCAAACAGGACGGCTACTTACACCACATAACAACACTACTGCAATCCTAAGCACATTTGCTCCATCATATCCACATTCTAGACGTCAAAGACGCGCAATATCCATGACTGAAGCTTATCTGCTACCCTAATCGCTGTCCTTACTCACGCGGCTCCCTCGTTCGGTATATGAACCCCCAGTCCTCCCTCCATCATCTCTCCCTCTGCTCTCTAGGATTCACCTCTTCCATCCCTGGCAATACTCTCGCTCATAGGTTCACCCTAAATCAACCTGCCTGCCACGTTTCGTTCAGTGTTCTTATTTACCACTTTTACCTTCCACCGACCCTTCGACACTCACTATCCACAACATCGCGTGGCTGGGCTAAGGCAACAGTTGAACACCACCTCCATCCGAGCTTGAAGTACCGACGGAAGAACAAGGCCCTACCCGATCTCACACTCCCATCATCCCACGCGGCAGCTGCACAGAGGAAACCACACCCAAGGAAGCACCCGCCTCTTTTGTGCTTTGTGAACGAAGTCATTGTTGGACTAAGCGGGTCAGAAACTTGCGGGGACACCATTCACCACATCATCTCTGGGAAAAAAGATCTTGGCTGTGGAAGATTTTCTCTTGCTACAACAACAACTTGCTCCTCAACCAAGCAATTTCCACCTTGTTGTGACTTCGAAAGATCAGCATACTCTTACAAAAACCACACACCGCCTCCTTGCTATCACCATCTCAGGTATGCCAACATCATTTCTATGGCTCCCTCATCTTGATCGTGGGATGGCTGTCGGCGCCTCCCCCGTTGTCACTTCCATTTTCCATCGTCACGTCGGCGCGATCCGCCTTCCGAATTTCACCAAAGTGAGGTGCCTCTGATGGTTACCAGCGCGAGATGCCGGGATCCTTTGAGATCCCGGTTGCCCGAGTCTCTGCCGCTCAAGATGATTTGCCCTGGTCTTTTCTGAATTTTCACATTTCGTGGCCTACAAAAAGTCACAACTCGCCTTTTGTTTTTGGCATCGTTTTCTGACAAGCAAATTTTCAGACAAGATGAAGTTCTCTGCTTCCGTTCTCGCTACTCTGGCCAGCGCCGTCATGGCCATGCCCCAGGCTGGCAGCGCCACCCTTGCTCCCAAGGAAGCCCCTCCCGCTGGCTGCCAGACCTCGTATGCTGGCAACTTCGGCATCACCATTGTCGGTCTCGGCAAGCGCAGCCTCGAGGTAAGATTACTCGTTCTTAAAATCATGAGGTCTCTCACTGACAAAATCACCAGACTCGCAGCAACTGCGGCCAGAAGGGCGCTCTTGACCTGACCCTCAAGGACGGCGTTCTCACCGACTCCCAGGGTCGCATTGGCTCCATCGTCGCCAACTACCAGTTCCAGTTCGACGGCCCTCCCCAGTCCGGTGTCATCTACACCTCTGGCTTCTCCGTCTGCGGCAACGGCTCCCTCGCCCTCGGTGGCTCGACTACCTTCTACCAGTGCCAGTCTGGAGACTTCTCCAACCTGTACGACAGAAGCTGGGCTCCTCAGTGCTCTCCCATCCACCTGAGCGTCCTCCCCTGCGGCTCTGACGCTCCCGTTCCCTCCGGCAATGTCGTTGGAACCACCATGGTCGCTACCACTGTCGTCACCGTCATCGGCGATGGTCAGCCCCAGGTCGTCCCCACCACCGTCCCCGTCCCCATCTGCCAGATTGGTGACGGCCAGATCCAGGGCCACACCACCCCCTGCGGCGAGCTCCCTCCCGTCACCGTCACCCCCGCGCCTCCCGCCCCGTCTGCGCCGGCTCCTTCTGCCCCCGCCGCCCCTCCCCCGGGAACTCCAGTCGCCCCTCCCGCCGCTCCTCCCGTCACCACTCCGGCTGCTCCCCCCGTCCAGCCTTCCCAGCCTCCCGTTGTTCCCCCCGTCGTCAACACCACCACCCCCGCCCAGCCCCCGGCTACCACTGCTCCCGCTACGCCCTCGAGCACGACCCCTGCGGCTCCCCCTGTTGCCGCTGGCCAGCACATTGCTCCGGCTCCCGTCGTCGGCTTGGTCGCTGGTCTGATGGCCGTTCTGTACATGATCTAATGACAAGCGCCATGTGCCTTTTGGCTTTCGAGGGGAAAGACCTGATTAGGTCTTGGAGGTAGTAATGGTTCGCTTTACACTTCTTCACTTGGCCTGTTTTGGGCATTTTAATGGAATGAATACCACCATCATGAGATACACGGCTTTTTGTCATTGGGAATTGGGAATCGGGCCGGACAGGTTTGCAGGTTTGCAAACGGATTTGGGACGAATATGATTCCCCGGGTAGTAATACCAATAGACCAAAATGGGCAGTCTTTTACTGCAAAACCTCATCGTGCCTTCTGGATGTGACTATGACTGTTGTGTGACACGCGAGTCGGTGACACGGAGCTGCTGAAGCTCCAGATCAGGGAGGGTGGGCGGCGGGCGCCTCGCAGGGATTATCCCCAGCAACGGCGCACAGACCAGCTAATCGTGC
Source organism: Colletotrichum theobromicola (assembly GCA_014705045.1). NCBI lineage: Eukaryota > Fungi > Ascomycota > Sordariomycetes > Glomerellales > Glomerellaceae > Colletotrichum > Colletotrichum theobromicola. The sequence continues at coordinate 262,423 of JABGLZ010001091.1, forward strand.
AGCTCGAAATTCTAGCACGCGCCTTGATGCCAGTGACGTCTTTTGCTGATTTCTTCCACTTCCACCTCACACTAAGCCAACCACCCCCAACCCGTCAAAAATGTCCGAATACTGGAAGTCAACGCCGAAATACTGGTGCAAGCACTGCGGCATCTTCGTCCGCGACACTAAGCTCGAGCGTCAGAACCACGAAGCCACCGGCAAGCACCAGGGCGCGCTCAAGCGTTTCCTGCGAGACCTCCACCGCGGTCATGAGCAAGAAGAACGCGACAAAGACCGCGCGAAGCGCGAAATCGAACGTCTGAAGGGCGTCGCCTCGGGGTCTTCATCATCATCTACGTCGTATACGAAGCCAGGCTCGAGCAGCAGCAGCAGCGCGCCGGCCCCCGCGCCAGGCGGGACGGAGGCGGCGAGGAAGAGGCAGATGGAGCAGCTTGCGGAGATGGGCGTGTCGATACCTACCGAGTTCCGAGGCGATATGGCGATGCCGGGAGAATGGACCGTCACTGCTACGAAGGTCGTCGACGAGGACGCGGCCAAGGAGAAGCCCGTGGAGGCGAAGGCGGTTGGGGTCCGGAAGCGCGAGCAGACGGAGGAGGAGAAGGAAGAGGAAGACGCTGTGCGCGGGCTGTTCAAGAAGCCCAGGAAATGGGGCGGTATGAGAGCGATGCCGGAGGACGACAAGGAGCTCGACGCGCTGCTTAGCGCTGATACATTGTTCCGGCCTAAGAAGGAGGAGTCTGCTGCTGCAGAGGACAACGTCAAGACAGAGGAGCAGGGCGCAGACGAGGCTGCGGCGGGGGTAACATCAGATGTGCCCGCTATCAAGGCTGAAGAGGATGAGGCTGGCGACAAGCTGTCGGCGGCGGTGGCGTTGGGGCCAATCGCCGATGCCGACGGGGTGAAGAAGGAGGAGGACGGCGTGGAGTCCACGGAAGCCGCGGCTCCGGCTGTGGTCTTCAAGAAGCGCAAGGCCAAGAACATTCGGCAAAAGTGATTTTCTGTGGAGAATATCTGGGGTTCAGTCAGGGGTAACTCAATTTGCATAGCGAAGGCGTTCCGGGGGTGGCTGCTCCCAAAGAGACAGCACCGTATTTTTGCTCTCATAGACACCGCTCGGACATGCGACCTGTCATCCTTTCTTCTTTTGGGATGATACCATCACACAGAAAGCCTCGGTCCATCTTGACATACGCAGGTTGCAATTGCGCCCTCTACAGTTTCATCGGTGTGGTTGATCGACGAATCCTCCTCACTCGGGCGGCAATATCACGAAGCCGTGCCAATGACAGCCAAGCCAGCCTACCTAGAGTGCCGGGGAAGGAAATTAGCGGGGGTGAAGGTCCAGTAGCAGCACGTGACTGCCACTGGAGAGCACTCAGCAGACGAGACCGGGGTTACTCCATGTCAAACGACACACCGTTGAACATCCTTTTCCTTGGCCCGGTTGGGGGGTGACTCCAATCAATTCGCAGAAACCCAAAAAAGGCAAATTTCATCTTCATCTTCACACACACAACTCACTCACCAGCCCGGTCTTCCAATGTCCGCCTCATCCTGACTACGCCACAAAACAGGAAAAAACTTCTCAACAATGAGGCGTCCCGATGCAAAAGACGATGGTGTCCCCCTCAGCAGCTAGTCCGTCCTCAATATCCCCGGCCAGCAGCTCCCACCTCGGCAAGCGCACCGAACTGAGCGGCGAGGACGTGGCCGACAACAACAACAACAATGACGGAGGCAAGCCGACCTCCCGCCCCAAACGCGCCCAGGTCTCCCGCGCCTGCGCGCGCTGCAAGAACCTTCGCCGCGCCTGCAACGAGTACCGCCCTTGCAAGCGCTGCGTCGACGCCGGCCTCGGCGACCAGTGTCTCGGCTTGCCCGGCCCCGTCTCGTTGGCCTGGGTCTCGGACGGCAGCCAGGCCTTCGGCCACGTCCCGCATGAGGCGGTGCAGCGCATGGCGGAGCTGCTGCCGGCGCGGGTCATGGACTACTGCGTCGACCGCTTCTTCGCGCGCATGCACCCGACGATCCCGATCCTGACGCCCGAGTACGTGGCGCACCTGAAGGTCGTCGCCGGGCCGAGTGGGGAGCCCGGCATGGAGGCGCACTGCCTGCTGACGGCGGTGTGCGCGCTGGTCCTGCTGCAGGTCGAGGAGCCGGAGAGCCTCTTCGTGCGCGGGCTGATCCCGGAGAAGAACGCGCTGCACGGCCGCATGCTCTTCGAGGAGGCCCTCGCCGCGCACCGCAACTTTGCGCGCCGGAGCAACCCGAGCTTCGAGCAGTGCCTGCTGACCTTTTTCCTGTACGCGTGCCACTCGGCGCTGTTCCACCACAGCCAGGCGTTTCTTTTTCTGCGCGAGGCGACGACGCTGTTCCTGCTGCTGCGGATGAACACCGAGTCGGCGCCGCGCGCGCTGGCGGACCGGCTGTTCTGGGTGCTGCTGGTGTCGGAGCGGTCGCACGGGATCCGGTACCGGCGGCCCGTGACGCTGCAGATCACGGCGGAGAGCCCCGCGATGGACGAGGGGGACCCGCACCTGCTGTCCGGGTTCTGGAGCCTGGCGGGCCTGTTCGCGCCGCTGGACACCAGCTTCATCGCGCTGCTGAACCAGGAGAAGGTGGCGACGCCGCCGTCAAACGCGGCGCTGACGCTGATCGAGACGGCGGTGAACTCGGCGCTGCGGTCGAGCAGCGAGCTCAAGGACACGCAGAAGGCGAACCTGCGCGTGACGCAGCTGTGGCTGCGCATCATACTCTGGCAGCTGCGGCTGCGGTTCGGGTACCTCCAGGTCGCGGAGGAGGCGGCGCAGCAGAGCATGACGTACCATTACCCGCTGGAGGTGGCCAAGGACCTGGTGCTCTCGACGCGGGACCTGCCGGTGGACAGCATCAAGGTGCACGGGGTGGGGTTGACGGAGAAGCTGTTTGACATTGCGAGCGCGGCGGTAGATGTGCTGGCGCGGGTGCCGATCACGCCGAGCAGCCCGCACAGGATGGGCGCGAACGGGCCCGAGGATGATTTGAATTACATGCGGCGGCTGATTACGAGGCTGCCTGGAGGGAACTCTATATATGATGAGCTGTTGGATAAGCATATCCAGCAGGCTGTGCCGAGTATGGTGCTCGGAGGAGGAGGAACGCCGGGGCAGTCTGGGCATCCGACGTGAGATGTGTACATCACAGGAAAGAAAGGAACAAGCATGGGGGAACATGTTCATTAGGCATGATTACGCTAGGCATACTATCTAGTGGTACAAAATATCCAGGGTATTCAACAAGTCTTTTCCTTGAACCAGATTTCATATACATCAAAAAAGGGCATTCATTTAGTGCTCCTCGGTGAGCTTCTTCTCGCTGCTGAGCTCCTGCGAGTACGGGTCGATCTTCGTCGTTGCAAACTTCCTCGCCGAGACGCCGTGCTCGAAGAGCAGGTCCAGCTCGGCGTAAGTGCGGCCCTTGGGCTCGGGGACGCGGAAGTAGACCCAGACGGAGGACAGCAGGCAGGTTCCCGCCCAGAAGAAGGCGGTGCGGGCGCCCCAGTCCCACGCGGTGGAGGAGAGCTGGTAGTTCGTCATGACGTTGACGAAGATGTTGCTGGCGTTGTAGCCGGCGCGGGCCATGACGATGGTCTTGGCCTTGAGGCGGGTGGAGGAGAGCTCTGAGATGAGGGAGTAGGTGACGGGCCCGACGGTGAAGTCATACACGAAGGTGAAGATGATGAGCATGGCGGCGATGGCCCAGACGGCGCCGTTGGCGTTCGAGAAGGAGAGGCAGCCGACGATGATGAGGAGGGCGAACTGGGCGCAGAGGCCGGAGAAGTGGATGGTGCGGCGGCCGATCTTGTGCATGAGGTACCAGGACCCGGCGGTGCCGACCATGCCGAGGGCGTACTGGCCCATGGAGAGGGAGAAGGAGTTGTTGGCGTCCATGCCGGCCTGGACGAGGAAGTAGGAGAAGTAGCCCATGAGGTTCTGGCCGCCGAGGGTCTGGACGAGCCAGATGCCGATGACGATCTCGGTGCGGCGGAGGTCGGTGCCGCGGAAGCAGTCGCGGTAGGTGACGCCCTCCTTGACGCGCTTCTCCATCTCGTTGGTGTGCTCGATCATGGCGATGGTCTCGTCTGGGTTGAAGTTGGGCTGGTTGCGGGAGGTGAGGCGGAGGAGGGACGCTCTGGCGGCGGGCTTGTTGTTGTGGCGGACGTACCACCAGGGAGATCTGGCAGGGGATGAGGTGTTAGTGGGGAGGTTGCCGGTGGGATGTAAGTGAAAAAAACACCCCCCGGCCAGAGGATGAGAAAGAGAGAGACAGATACTCACTCAGGGGCGAAGCAGACGCCGATGAGAATCGGGACAGGCCAGACCCATTGAACGGCGAAGGGGATTCGGTAGGCCCATTCGTTGGCGTGTTGGAAGGAGCCCTTGTTGACTGCAGCAGCGAAGAATTGACCAATGACCTGCGCTTGTTAGTTTGCGTACGTCTGAGAGCGGAAGAGAAAAACTCACCCAGCACATGTTGATGAAAGTCGTGAGGTAGGGTCTCAGGACGACGGGAGCGACTTCGGATGCGTATGCGGGCGTGACGCTCTGGAAGGCGCCCCATGGGATTCCTGGGCATCGTCAGAAATGATGAGGAATCCATCATCAGCGTGCTCGGGACTCACCACAAAGAACCTCTCCAAGCACCAAGATCTTCACATTCGGCGCGAAGAACAGCACGAAAATGAAGGCAATCATCAACACCAGGAACCCGATGGTCGTCATCTTGTACCCGTACCGATCGGCGGTCCAACCGGCGAGAATGAGGCCGATGATTTCTCCACCACGGGCACCGTTGGACAGGCCGGACTGCCACGCGGCGGAGAGAACGTACTTGTCCTGGGCCTCGCTGTACGCTCCGTACTTTTGGTTGAAATATTGCGAGGAATACAGATTAGAGAGCAGGGCGAGGTCGTATCCTTCCATAATGAGGGTCGACGAAAGGAGGACGGACCAGGCGATGGCCTTGGGGTAGGTTTTGATGGCCTCCAGCAGGGTCATCTGGTGCTCCGAGTCGGCGGCCTGCTTTGCCTCGGCGGCGAGGTCTTCGGGATGGGCGGCAGCTGGGGACGGAGCGTCGGCGTGCTGGTGGACGCCCAGCTCCTTGTCCTCCGCCGAGGAGGCGGTCTTTGCGTCGGACATTTTGACAAAGTTTGAGGTATATCCTCCGAAATTTGGCGGAAATACTGAGTGTGAATGAGGACAAGTGAGACCGCGAGGCAAAAGTCGAGCGGGTTGCGCGGGAAGAGGTCGCCTGGAGGACGAATTCAATCGAGCAGGGAGGGCATTCGCGCCTTTATTTATCCTCGCCGAGAAACACCATGAATGCAGGAGCTGGTGGAAAGTGGCAGCAGCCAGAGAGAGGTGGTAGTCAAAGTAACATGGGGATCGAAGAAAAAATTGGACAAGCAAAAAAACTAATTAGCAGAGAGTAACGAAAATGCCCAGGAATCTGCACCGTGCGCCTCCAATCGGGGGACGGGATGGGAAGGGTTGGGATGCCTGATGAGTCGACACCGCGGGCTGCCGGCTTGGACAGGATTGGATTGGCGTGATATCCCAATCCCAGGTTTTGGACGACAAGACCGTCTGTAGACTGTCGGTGCCAGCGTCCAGGAGTGCATGTGGTTGTACGGATAGGTATTGTGTCCCTCAATGTGCAGAGTGTGTTGATCTGGACATGGGTGTTGGAGTGGAATCGCCTGACGAGAACAAAAGCCGAAGCGGATGTGCATATGCACGGCCGGGGGCCCGTTGCTGGGCACTGTGAGTATCCGTAAGTTGAAAGGGAATATTGTGGAGAAGAAGCGGAGGGTGAGGGGGATCGGGGTTGGTCGATGGACCGAGTCTCTGTGGGGTGGTCGGCAGGACACGAGATTGGGTCGTTGAAGTCGCTTCTGTGTGCGATACAGCTTCGACATACAAGACAACATCAACAGCTTCACTCAAACGGGAATATGAGCCAGCCACCGGGTTCCAGGTCTGGTGATCGTGTCCACGATTCACGCCAAGCCGCGCCCGGTATCCATTTTGGAGACGGGATGCCAGCAACACACGAGGGCGCAACAGGAGACTCCGCAAGTGACAGCTCTGGCCGTGCAAAAGCCCACGACGCTATTCGCATCTGACGAGGTTGAAACTAAATTGGTCCCCCCACAGACGGGGACCACCATCTGAGCGGCTGAAATCCTTTAGGCCCCCGGGGTACGTCTCCGAGTTTTTGCAAAAGTTTCCCCAGATTCGGGTCAGTTACACAAACCATTTCCAGACCATCCACCTTTTTTTCTCCAGACTCGGCCCCGAACCCGCCCATCACCGGCCTGGCCCCACTAGCAGGTACAAAGCACCTGATTGGCGGGGAAGCTCTGACGCGGGTGGCTCAGGGCAAACAGGAGGCGCGGAGGGCGGTGCGGAGTCTAGCGGAGGTGCTCTGAACCCCAAATTCTCCCACTTTCAATTCCGACAAGGATGGCGGAGTCTCCGCGTCCTTTTTTCTTCAAGAAACCGTTCCTGCAACTGTGCTCTTGCGCCACCGTTCACGCGTTCAAGCATCATCCGATGCCCGTCATCAGCGGGAAGGCGGAGTTTAATTGAGGCGATCCAAAGCTTCGGAAAAGAAACACACTGGTGCGCGCGGCGTGTGACACCCGCAGCAAACCTCCAGTGTCTCCTCCCGACCTCCGCTTTCTTCAACAGCGCTTCCCGCCCACCGGCAACCACACCTCCTCCCTCGCCTTTGCTTCCTAGCATGGATGGAGGGGGAGGGTCTGAGGGAGGGTCTGAGGGGGGGGCCTGGGGGAATAGGGCGGGGAAAACCGCTGCCAGTTTTGATCGGAAGCTCCACCGAGATTGGATCAAACTTATCAACCGACTCGACGATGCCACCGCGTCTCTCTTTCCTTCACGGCCCTTTTGCGGAGTGATTCCCACGAGGGGTTACCTGCTTCATGCACCACAGCTACTGAATCACGGGAGCCCGCGCGCAATCGATTCAACCTCCCCACGCCTTCCTTACTCTTCTGGTTCCTCGTTTCCCACTTTCGGATGCATGGGCCGTCATGTTGCCACGCCATTTTTCTGCCACTGCCGCTGATCGCGGTCGTCCACTTCCGACGACGCCTAGTCTTTCCGCGCCTGGTCAAAATGCCATTCTCTCCCGGCGCGTCTGATCTTTGACTCCAGGTCTCTCTCCCACATCCTCCCGCCCCTTGTCTCTCCTTCTCTCTTCACCTCTCTTCTCTTTACTTCCCTCTCTATTGTTGCAAGCCGGTCTAACAAAGAGCAACAGACACACATACACACCATGGGATCTCTCGTCTGGGACGACGAGAACCGTTGGGTGGGCAAGCAGCCCTGGTGGAAGGACGCAACCTTCTACCAAGTCTACCCGGCCAGCTTCAAAGACTCGGACGGCGACGGCTGGGGCGATCTCCCCGGCCTCATCGCCGAGGTCGACTACCTCCACGACCTCGGCGTCGACGTCGTCTGGGTCTCGCCCATTTTCGAGAGCCCCCAGAAAGACATGGGCTACGACGTGTCCGACTACCAAAAGATCTACGCTCCCTACGGCACCGTCGAGGACGTCGACGCCCTCCTCAAAGAGTGCCACGACCGCGGCATGAAGGTCATCCTTGACCTCGTCGTCAACCACACGTCCGTCGAGCATGAGTGGTTCAAGCAGAGCCGCTCGTCGCGAGACAACCCCAAGCGCGACTGGTACATCTGGAAGCCCGCCCGCTACGACGCCAACGGGGTCAGACACCCGCCGACCAACTGGCGCGGCTACTTCGCCGGCCCGACGTGGACCTGGGACGAGCATTCGCAGGAGTACTACCTGCACCTGTACGCGCCGGACCAACCCGACCTCAACTGGGACAACGACGAGTGCCGCGAGGCGATATACGAGGAGACGATGAAGTTCTGGCTCGAGCGCGGGGTCGACGGGTTCCGCATCGACACGGTGAACAAGTACTCCAAGCGCACTGACTACGTCGACGCCCCCGTCACGGACCCCACATCGCCGCACCAGCCCGCGCCCGAGATGTGGTGCAACGGCCCGCGCATCCACGAGTTCATCCACGAGATGAATCGCAAGGTCCTCGCGCCGTATAACGCCGTCTCCGTCGGCGAGCTGTCCCTGACGCCGCACCCGTCGCAGGTGATCCCCTACGTCTCGGCCGCGGCGCAGGAGTTGGACATGGTGTTTGAGTTCTCCGTCATCCGGCTCGGGAACGGGAACGGGTTCGGGGGGAAGTACCTCTTCCAGCCGTTCTCGCTGTCAACATTGAAGAGTTACACTGCGACGTGGCAGTCGTTCATCGAGGGGACGGATGCGTGGGCCACCGCCTTCTGTGAGAATCACGACAACGGGCGTGCCGTCTCGAGGTTTGGTGACGACTCGACGCCTGAGCTGTGGAAGGCTTCGTGTAAGACGATTGCGATCTGGCAGGCGACCATGTCGGGAACCCTCTTCCTGTACCAGGGCCAGGAAATTGGCATGACCAACATGCCGGCTAGCTGGGGCATTGAGGAATACAAGGACATTGAGAGCGGCAACTTTTACTCTGAAGCCCTGGAATCGGGCGACAAGGAGCGGATTGCAAAGACCATGGACGGCCTGCGCATTCTGGCCAGAGACCACTCTCGGATACCTTTCCAGTGGGACGACAGTCCGAATGCTGGCTTCACGAAAGAGGGAGCCAAGCCGTGGATGCGGGTTCATGATGATTACAAGGCCATCAATGCGGCCAAGCAGCGTGGCGATCCGGATTCCGTTCTCGAGTTTTACAAAAGGGTCCTCAAGATGAGGAGGCAGTATCGCGACATCTTCGTGTTCGGATCCCATAAGCTGCTGGATCCCGAGAACGAGAGGACGTGGATCATCCTCAAGGAGAGCGCTGCGCCGGTGAAGGGCCGCGAGGGCGTTAAGCGTAGGGCTCTTGTAGTGATGAACTTCTCCAAGGACGTGCAGAGCGCCGGGGATGTGGCGGCTATGCTCGGTTGTGACGCAGGTGAGGTGAAGCTATTGGCTGGCACGAGAGAGGGTGGCGGGCTGATCAAGGGGGTGGCGCCTGCATTGAAGGCATGGGAGGCGAGGGTTTATACCAATTTCGATATTTAGAGTGATATCCTACGGCACATACCCGTTCATAGATGGTAATGTCCAATATTCTTGCGACTCAACGAATTGATTGGCCTTCCCCCTGCAGGAGAAAAGAGCATTATCACAACGCGCCAGCTGTCTTGTTTCAGGCAAATGATGGTATCTGCTTACAACGCGGTCCAGCTCTTATCAAAACATGCCTATGGTAAATATGGAATTACCTTAGCGACATTCTACGCGAAGACCCGATGAGTAACTAAACTTCTGCTTGACTATAAGAGACATTCTCCAAGACGTTTATGGGACTAGACGGCCAAGAGTAGCTGATCCATTGTCATTAGAGACTGGGTCAAGCAATGTAAAATGGATGGCGGCAGTCAGGGAATTTGCGCCTTGTCTTAGAGTCTTTTCCTGCCAACTCGACTGATCGAAATAACGCCCAGTTCCACTAAGGTCTGACTCAAGCTCATACGAGGAAAGGACATGCTCTCACATGATCCGTCCAAATATACCGCTCTGAGGTAATGTTGGAAGGGTCCTCAACCTATGGAGCTTACCAACGCCATCCTGCTAGTATGAAAAGGAGATCCCGTGGGATAGTCTCCCAGCGACACTTAAGGACGCTGCCACTGCGGCGAACTACCTTAGAATGCATTATGTGTGGATCGACTGGCTATGCGTCATTCAAAAACGATACCATAGACAAGATGGGAGAGATTAGCCAGGTGAACAAGGTATACACTGATTCGGCTCTTACAATCTTGGCCAGACGAGGCGATAAAGCTACAGATGGCTTTTTGCACACCAGATCACCCCCTTAAGGAACGGCCATGCTACAATATAAGGCTTAGGATGGCCAGCGGGGACGTGTCGCTGTGGTGTTTGAGTCAGAACTTAAAGAAGAGGAGAGTATTGCGCTGGACGCTAACGGGTGGATTATGCAAGAATATCTTCTCTCCTGCCGCTTGTTTATATTTAGAATTTGGTATCTAGGATGGTCTTGTCGACAGTTGAAAGTAGCGCCATCACCATTATTTCGGTTGTGTCATGCCTCTACGTCTGATTGGAATTTAGAAAACAATGTGTTATATTGTTGCTATATACGAAACGGGATGATGGACCTATCCAGGTCAAAGTCAATAAATAGCCACACCTTTGCAATTTGACAGGTGAATTGATTTCCAACTTGAATTTCAGCACGAATATCCTTCCGTTGTGCTGACGCTTATGTTGTACATTTGCACAGCCGATACAATCTGCTCTCCCAATGAAACATTAGAGTTACATACTACTACGTCTTAGCTCCTATATCCAACCAATTATTAATAAATCGTCGACACTGAGCACCTGCGGGTGAATCAGACCGATTAGTGGGCGTGCTTCCAACACCAGAGGTCACCACTTCCCGAGACCAATAGGTCCGACGCAAGACCAATGCTTGTACGCCAACTTGTTGTTCTCGACCTCATCAACGATAGCTACGGCCATATCCTCATTGTAAATACCGCCGTATATGGCCTGATAAGCCGGACTGTCGACCTCGTCCACATACACCTCATACTTCCCCGTGCGGGTCCCTGGTAGGTTGAGTCAGTACATAGCTCGGCTTGCAGAATTCTTCCTCACTCACCTTTGTCTCTCAGTAACCACGGTGGCGAAAGGAACGACCACGACTTCTCAGTCACGCCTTCCCACAAGTGAAAAGCTACGCGAGATCCAGTGATGAGGCCCTGCGCGTCCTTGGACGTCATGAATATGCGTGCGCGGGAGAGAAACAGCCGCGCAAACGGTCGAAGAATCCAGGAGAACCCTGACGGGCGTCAGCAAAAGTCGTGTTATAATTGGCAGGGGAAGGGCGCGGAAGTCTCACATCCAGGATGTTCTACATTGTTACGGGCCCATCTGAAGATACGAGCGAAGATAGTTAGTGTCATGCTGCCATGATCTGACGCCCGAGCTATCATGTACCCCAGATGCTGGTCTGACCACTTATACCTAAACGACCGTCAACATTTCGCGTTGCATACGACCTCAGCTGCGCAGCACATACCAGGCACCGTAAGGGAAATCGGGTTCATCGGCAAAAGACGAGCCATCCTTGTGATGCAAAGAGCCGGCACCGCCTACAAATATCCCAGCAGAGGTCAGTATACTCATATGAAAGAAATATAGTAAAAGGTCTTACCAATGACAATGAAAGAGCCTCGATGATTAGACCGGAGCAAGGCAGACTTTATTCTTGTGTGCGTCTCCACGCATTCGTGGTAGACCGCCCCCAAGTTTCCCAGGGGCGGTCCATACGCGCACACAATTGCGTCGTAACCGCGCGACAGGGCCGCGGAGAGATCCTTGATGGATTTGAAATTGACAGCGTCAGATTTGTAGTCGCCTGGAGTTTTCCACTGGCCAGGCGGGTTACGCGAGAGGCCAACAACGGAGTGCCCGCGAGATAGGAGCTCGTCGACGACACAGGAGCCGCATTGGCCCTTGGGACCGAGAACGGCCACCTTGAGCCTTTTAGTGGAAGACATGACGATAAAGACTTGGCAGGCTTAAGTGATATAAGCTCGTGTTAGAGTTTGAGGCTACAGCTTTAGTATATTGATGGCAATCATTTTATAACGAATTCTCCAAATTAGCTAGACCACCGTTCGAAGCGATGTGATGGCACCAACCGGTTCTTCGGGGCTTGTTCAACCCCGGATTTTCCCAATCTGCTCGCTTTTGGTATTAGTTCGGGCATGGATGCTAGCCTCGGGGATTTTAATCGGAGTGTACGGGAACACTTCCGATTGAGTCTCCGGCAAGCGTGTTTCTGTGCTTCGTTCTGCATCCATGCATGCGGTGGTGCATCATAATGAAGTATGATGGGTCAAACACACCTGTTTGCTGACAACTTAATTAATTAGAAAGAAGCCCCCCTCACCTGAACGAGTTTGTGGTCCATGGTGATTCGATGCAATTGTGTTACAAAACTTTGCAAGATGTCCCGGCACTTCTTCTCGGCTCCTCTGTCTCTCTACTTCTTCTTTCATTTGGCCGTGGCGTCTCGGTACGGATTTTAAGAAGAGCCCGAGCTGCGTTTTGCTATCGGGCTCAATTGCCATTTTGAGAAACCTTTTTCCCGAGAAGGTTAATAACCATTACGTGACCGTCTTCAAATGTCAACGTCGAACTTCACCCCGGAGCATCCGCATCATTGGTGGCATTGGCGACTTAAAAGGGGAACAGCACGATGCAGGGCTCAGTTGGCGGGACGTTTTCCCACGTCATCGTTAACTATTGCTGTGTGCTCTCGCTAGATGCTCATATACTATTCAACATATTGTCGTATTCGCCATGAACCAAGATCGTTTTGAAAAGGAACTCGCGCGCCAACTCGAGATCAAAGACCAAGCGCTGCGTCTTACCCGATATAAAAATGGCATACCAATCGACAGCAAGAAGGCGAGATTCCCGGGGTTCCGCCAACAGAAGCGCAACTTCAGAGCCGGACAGCAAGTCGAGCCGGGTGCGCTTCCTCTGAGTGAGGACCTAGTGATGCATGAGAGTGTACCTGCGCAGTTGGACGATGGGACGACGCTGTACAGTGACATCTTCCTCCCGGCCAATTTCCAAGATCTCGGGTCAAGATGCGCCGATCAAGTACCAGCGCTGGTGGCATGGTATGTTTCCAAATGCTGTCTTCCTCGTCTTTATAGTTGATCGTCATCAACAGGAGTCCCTATGGAAAGCAAAAGGGCACAACGCTGCTGGATGATTTTCCATTCCGCGCTGGCGTCCCCAAAGAGCGGCTCTCCGGCTTACAAAAGTGGGAAGGGCCAGATCCCGCATTTTGGTGCCCGCGAAATTACGCAATTATAAACGTCGATACGAGGGGCGCGTATTCATCGGAAGGCGACCTTCTCATCATGGGCCACCAGGAGGCTCAGGACGGTGCCTCATTCATCACTTGGGTTTCGAAACAGCCCTGGTGTAACGGTAAAGTAGCTTTGACTGGGAATAGTTGGCTGGCCATAGCACAGTGGCGTATTGGAAGTATGCGTCCTCCTGGACTGGCTGCACTTACTCCATGGCAAGTCATCCTATGTGCCTTCAAACAGCACGTCTAGCTAAGCGCAAGAATAGGGAAGGCTTTTCCGACTATTATCGGCATCACATGTTTAGCGGTGGAATTCTCTTTCCGGGCTTTCATGAATCAATTTCTGGTAAGCTATTCTGAGTAATGTCGGTTCCATTTGTGCTTATTAGAGTGACCTCCAGAGACTCTGGCGACACAAGGAAAGCTCGAAGACATCACCTCATACGGTCGAGAGCATCAGATCTACGATGCGTACTGGGAGGATAAGGTTGCCCACCCAGAGCGTATCAACGTGCCAGTTTATGCTGTTGCCTCATGGACAAACCCTGTACACACCCCAGGAACCTTTGAGGCCTGGGAAGCCGTACCGGAAACTGTTCCAAAGTGGCTCAGGGTCCACAACTCCCAAGAATGGGCCGACTATTACGACGATTGTAATCAAAAAGACCTGCTCCGCTTCTTCGACCGCTACTTGAAGGGCCGAAAGAACGATTGGGAGACTACGCCCAAAGTCCGTCTTAGTGTACTTCATTACGGCTTGGTAAACCAAGCAGACACGGTTGGACGTCCAGAGGCGGACTTCCCTCTGGCGAGAACGCAGTATACCAAACTCTTCTTGCAGGAGAACAAAACTCTGTCACTCGATCCGGATGCCGCTGAATCTGCGTTACCCTACGATTCGCAATCTGGAAAGCAGACTTTCACCTATCAGTTCGATAAGGCTTGCGAGACGACTGGATATTTTTGCGCGCATCTTGTGATGTCATGTCCGGAGCATACGGACATGGATGTCTTTGTACAAGTCGAGAAGCTGTCGGCTCACAAGCATCCCCAGGCAGTGCAGACAATCAGGCCTCAGGGTGCTGTTTGGCAACGACTTCTGAAATTTATGCACGATTGGAATATCCTACCTGGTGGTGCCGGCATGGCCTTCCACCGGGGGCCCAGCGGATGTCTGCGTGGCAGCTTTGCCTTGAACCGCGACGAACAGCGCAGCAGGAATTACAAACCGCATTACAGCTTCACGAAGAAGATACCCCTTAAGAAGGGTGAAAGGCGTACCCTCGATATTCCGATGAGCCCTAGTGGTATGTTCTGGGAGGTAAGGCACGGTATTTCTGGCCATGATGCGAGCAAATGCTAACTGATGTCTTCAATCTCATAGAAGGGGGATTACCTTCGGCTTACAGTGCAAGGCAGTATCGTTATTCCATTCGCTCTGCCAGGATTGGAGATGCACTCTACAGATAACAAGGGCTTACATGTCGTTCACTGTGGTGGGAATGGCGAGGAAAGCTCGTACCTGCTCATACCAGCTGTGCAATCATAGATAACCCAGATCGTCCAAGTTATTTTGTTCCCTGGAGAAGTCGAGACAAACGTTGAGATATGGGCGACAGTGGCGCTAAGTGCGGCAGCCAATGGAAGATGGTCGGCGCTGGGTTATTGAAAGAGGTCTACTGGTTCGAAATTAAAAGCCCACGTGCTGAAGAGGCAAGATTTTAGTCACTTAGGGTGGCATGGCTGTTGTAGACTCCCAGCGATGATCAGTGGCAGCCGCATGGCTGCGCTACTTTAGAACCGCCCGCATGTCTTTCCGTTTGCGAACAGCTGGGCGGGCTGCGACCGTCGAACATTCATTAGCATTTTACCAACGAGAGGGAACAAAGAGAAAGAAAAGGGGGCTCGCTTTCACAGCTATGAGGGAAAATTGCCACATTTGAAAGTCCAGCTCATATTTATTACCGTTAGCTGCAGCTGAAGACACAAACAGCCCTTTCTCATTCGGCCCCAGTGAAGTGAGCATTCACCCTCCTCGTACGGCCGGCCATCCGCCCTCAAAACTCTTATCCGCGAGTACTCATTGTTTGACGTCGAAAACTTTCTTCTCTCGATCAGAAAACGACGGTTTGAAACAACATAAGCACAGGCGAGAATGAGGTCCTCTCGTTTGTTCGCCCTGCTGATGGGCTGCTTTGCGATCCTGGCCAGTGCCGCTCCAAGTATTTCGGACTATCCTCCATGCGCAGTACGCTCTTCACATTCCTATCCTCCTCAATCTTACCGTCAGCTTACTGATGTCTCATTCATAGGTGGCCTGTATTATTGATGCACTGCCCCAGTCACCATGCTCTGGATTGAACCAGACTTGCCTCTGCGCCGACCCAGTTTTCAATCAGGAAGTATCAGGTTGTGTGAAGCAAGGCTGCACTGTCAGCGAAGCTCTAAGTAAGAGATTAAGGTCCTATCACTTTTGAAATTCAGTCTCTCACCATCAATGTAGATGTCGCAAACATGACTTGGGCGGACTGCGGTTTCCCTTTGACAGATAACACAGCTATACCGCGATACCTCACAGGAATCCTCTTCGTCTTACCCTTCACTTTTATATGCATCCGGTTACTTAATAAAGCTATCAGCCCTTCTCCCTGGGGCCTGGATGACGCTTGCGTCCTGGTGGGTTTCGTAAGTGACTCGTACTTAGTCGTCAGTGTCGCCCACACACTAATACCTTGTAGGCATGTGCAGCAGCAATGATCCCCATTGTCTATCGACGTGAGTAGAATGAGAAACCTTTCCTGGTCATGACCACGGCTGACGATCTTGCTAGTGCTGGCCCTCGGACTTGGTAGAGACATCTGGACCCTTCAACCTTACAAGATTACCGAGTTCCTCAAAGTACGATGGTGCCCGAACGATTCATGTCCCCGTGCTCAACGCTAAACTCTTGCAGCTGGTCTTTGTCACCCAGATATTTTATATCACCGGCTTGGCCGCTATCAAAGCCTCTATGTTGTTTTTCTATCTTCGAGTATTCCCGTCTCATCCTTTCCGACGCCTCTTATGGGCCACGCAAGGCTTTAATGCCTTAATCTTCTTCTTATATCTCATTCTCACCTTTGCCCAATGTCGTCCACTGCAAAAATACTGGCTGGGATGGTCAGGCGATCAGCCGGGCGTTTGCATGGATTTCAACCTACTGGTTCTAACACACGTCGGCTTCAACATTGCTTTGGACATCTGGATGCTCATCCTGCCGCTCACGCAGCTGTACAAATTGAAACTGGGATTGAAGAAGAAAATTGGAGTGATAATGATGTTCAGCGTTGGCTTATTGTAAGTAAAGGTTAGCCCCGGTGTATGGCATCATCGCTCACCACGCCTACAGCCTCACTGCAGTCAGTGCCCTCAGGATTCAGGTCGTGGCTCACTTTGCGACTACAAACAACATCACATGTAAGTAGTATCTCCCGTTCAGGACCACGATTATAACTAAGAATACCGCCGTAGCCGAAGCGCTGTGGGTGTATGTCTGGTCGCTGGCGGAACTTGATGTGGGAGTGTTTGTGGCATGTATGCCTAGCGCAAGTCAACTGTGGAGGCGCATGTTTTCAAAGACCACGAATCGTTCCAGTATGATGCATCCCGGAGAACGATCAGGGTCATCAAAGAAATCACCGAACTCTGAAGACCTTTTGCTCAGGTCAACAGCAAACTCGTCTGTGGTCGATCAGTCATTCAAATAGAGGGTTTTGGGAAGGTCAGGCGCGTAAAAAAGATATCTGTAACGGGGATGTTAGATTTGAAAGCCGGTTCTGAACTTATTCTGATATAAACCATGACAAGTTGTTAATCTTTTGTATGAGTTTATATTTAAGCTAGACTCACCACAGTAGCATGTGATTGAATTTCAACGTCATGTTCAGAGACAACCATTTGGAGAGCAGATTCTCGCATTTTTCACGCAAAAATGAGTATGAGCACATACAGACGGCTTTTCATATTTTTCAAACATACTCAACAACTTGTCCAATCACTGATACTACTAAGTTACATGCGCAGTGCAGGCATGGTGTTGACAAGGAGTAAAGATGATAGATGTCATATACCACTGGTTATAATCAATCCCTATATCAACTCGTCTGGCATGAATGCATGCGATATACAATGAAATGTCTTGGATATAATGAGTGGAACTATCTATCACTCAACCCTCTCAAATGTCACCTGTTCGCCTTCGATGGTGGCTTCCACGCTCACCGCTTTGCCTTCCTCGATAGTCAAGATGAATTCATCCTCGCCATCAACAAAACCAATATCCATCCAAGAAAACTGGTTGTCGAACAACCCGCCAGTACCGCCCTCTGATGCAGCTCGGGGCGCAAAAGGGACTCCGTACATAATCCCACGAAGCGCGGCTCTGAAGATGCCCTCGGTGTTGTAAAGAGCAGAGAGAGACCTTGAATTGGAGTACATGCCGGACGGGTAGAGACGCATTGTGCCCCCAGCTAATGACTCCAACGAGGCCGATTCGATGCCCAAGCCCGGATGGCCGTCGTCGATAGTAAGAGTGATGTTTCCACCATCGGAAGTCTCAAAAACACCAGCAATGTTCTTCTTGGCATTGTCGGCGGCAGCAGCCTCCGCCGCTGGAATGAACAGCTCGCCAACTGTGTCGCGGATCACCCAGCGGGCGGCGCTGGCGGTCTCACCAGCCACCAAGATTGAGAACCCAATGCCGTGGTCGGGAGAGAGCGCAAAGATGCATCCGTAGTCACCATTGCCGCCGGCTTTGATGTACAGGTCAGAGATGCGGGTGCGATTCGACCCCGGCGTGGTGGGGATAGCGAGGCGTGTGATCTCCCAGGGTGCGCCGACAAGCTCGATGAGAGTGCCAGTCCCGCTAAGAGGCTTCATCCACTGTGAGGTAGTGGCTGACGAAAGCAATTCTGAGTTTAGGATGGAGAGGCCGAGAGTACGAAGGTCGGCGGCGTTGGAGTAAATCCCGCCGGATGGGTAGACTATAGGGATGTCAAGGCCAAAGGACGTCGCGTTGGTGAAAAGCGCTCGGTTGATGGCGTTGACATCATTGCCCTTGGGCATGCTAGCTGTTGTGCTGTTCAGTCCTAGAGGGTTGGTCAGGATATCTCGGATAGCATTCTCGTAAGTCTGGTTCGTAAGACGGGCGAGAACTTGGCCGAGCAGAGCGAAGCCTGAGTCGGAGTAGACGGCATTCCGGAAGGGTGAAACCACTGGTCTTTTGTTGTCTCGCATGTAGGTGAAGAGGTCTACAGAAGTCAGTCAATGCGAGAGCCGCTGGCACTCAAGCTGTCGTACCTTCAGGAGTGATGGCAGCAAGCTCTTCAATCGTGGTTTTGTTCAGAAGGTCTGATTTACATGTCAGTAACAATCGCTCTCAGAGACCTAAGAGATCGCCTACTTGATGCTCCGCCAGAACCCGCTTGCTGTGACGCCAACGCCCCGACAGTGATATCCTCCCAGCGGACATGTTTGAGAGGATCGCCCGATGAGTTGCCCAGAAGCTCAGGAAGGTACTTCGTCACTGGGTGACTGAAAACCTCGATTCCGGCTTTGGCAATGATGGCGTAGACGGTGAAGAGCTTGCTCACACTGCCAATACGCCCAACAGTCTGGTCGTTGAGTACCCCGGTCGTCAAGCCCTGCTTTCCCTCATCTCCAGCGTGGAAGTAGCTGTAGAGAGACTTATTGGTTGCGGCCGAGAACACGTCTACGGTGAATACGAGGTCCGTCTTGTTGAGGATATCGCTTCCAAAGAGAGTATCGATTATGGCGGGGAAAGACTCTGTGGCGTTGAGAACGGACGGGGCATTCGTGGGATCAAAGTTGGAAAGAAAGGAAGGGCCGATGAGAGGCACTTCATCAGACGGGGTTGTTGCTGTCGCTGCAGTTGCTGCTGAAGCCAGCAGACTGAGAAATGAAGAGTGACGCATTTGAGGTGTGATATCGAAGAGTTGGTTAGTGAAATCTACTGAAAACTTGTGGTGAATTGAGTTGTGTTGATTGATTTCTGTCCAAATATGCTCGCTCTTATATGCTGTTGTGCATCTCGGTCAGACATCACAATGATTGCTGTGCGCCCGAAGCTTACCTTGTCTCCCGTTGAACTAAACTACCTTTGGATTAAACATGTTCTATCTCTTGCCTCGTTGGACAATTGAGACGTGGGCGATGCATGGCTGCCAAGGAAACGGTCACCGAAGGATCACCTACCGAAAGAGGATAATGGACGTCAGCCGGCCCGCCCTATGATTGGACTATTCAAGTAAGACTGCCCGAATGGGGAATTGAATGTCGACGGTGGCTGAGTTCAACTTGCCTCTACTGCCCCATGAATCTAGGGCTGAGTGCTGCTTCGTCCTGCATGTCTGCTAATGACTGACTTCCCTAGCCCATCTCAGTGAGGCTGAAGAGCGTGGGCAACGGATCATCCATTGACTCGAAAGAGATGAAGCTCGCTATTCAGCTAACAACTCGCTGACATCAGAGGTGAGGTCTGGCGTAACAATGAGGGTGACGTAGTCGAGCTGGTCTGCTGTGCCGTGAAAGTAGGTGCCTCTGAACTGCCCGCCGGACGCATGGGCAGAGAAGTCGCCAAAGTCGGCTGTTGGGTAGAGGACTAGGGTTGCACATTGGAATCAATCGTGGACAAGGTCACCTACTTAAAGGAACTTCGGAGCCAGTCCGACTCTTTGGCGTTTGGCATGGCTCTCATCGAGGTGGCGCGGTGTAGAAGACTAAGAAGCATTCGCCTCACCTGCAGAGGACAAGACCAATGTTGTATCACCACAGTCGAGGGTTCGTAGCGGATGCTGGCCTTGAGAAGTTGAAAAAAGAAAATCGTTTTGATAGTATCGGGAATCATCCAGGCAGTATGTCCTGGCAGTCTATGTACCTATCTACAGACGTCAAGAAATGGGGTCTCGTCCACTCATCACTCATTAACAGCCCTTCATTTTTTCCGGGGGCACCAAACTCCATTTTGTTCATCCCTCCTTTTTGGTTCTTCCTACATCCTCGCTTAGTGAAGCGCCTGGGCAAGCTTCTGCACCAACTGGCGGGTCTCGGGCTCGAGCTGCTCCTCAGGGGGGCTGAGGACGGCCTGCAGGACGGGCAGGATCTTGGGGGTGAGCTGCTGGACAGTGGGGTTCTGCTGGTCGTACAGCTTGTAGATGGCCTGGTAGATGGGGGCGTTCTCCTCGAAGTCCTCCTTGAGGGGCAGGACGTCGACGACGGCGGGGAGGACGCGCTCGACGAACTCGGGGTTGGGGTTGGCCATGATCATGCGGGAGATGCAGCCGGAGACGTTGTCAACCATGCGAGATTCCTGGATGGACAGGAGGGGCTCGAGCTTCTGGAGGATGGCGGGGTAGTGGGGGATGGTCTTGTCGGTGGCCGTGGAGTTGAAGATGAGCTGGCCGGTGGCGTAGGCGGCGTTGGACTTGGCGAGAGGGTCAGAGTCGGTAAGGCGGTGGTTGAGGATGGGGAGGAGGCCGTCGGTGAAGGGGGTAACGGCGTTGCCCATGTACTTGATGGCCTCGGCGATGACACCGACGGAGGTGGAGCGCTCGAGGTTCTCCTGGGAGCTGGCGAACTTGAGGATGGGCTTCTCGAAGACCTTCCACATCTCGGCGAAGTCGGGGCCGAGGGCGGTGGCGAGGCCGAGAATGACATCCATGGCGGTGTCAATAACAAGCCAGTCGAGCTCGGAAGAGCCCTCGGCCTCCTGTTCCTCCTCGTCACCCATGTCCTGCTGGCAGGGGTGGGAGCGGGTGATCAGGCAGCCAAGGACAGTGACGGAGTCCTTGAGCAGGTCATCGTGGGTGAGGATGGCGGGACCGCAAGCCTTGAGAGTAGCGGCGATGTTGCGGTTGATCTCGGTGATGACATCACTATAAGTTCGTTAGCAATCATTGTTATCACAGGCTTTGCTGATGAAAGTGGGAGATTGCCCATGGAATCAGACGTGATCAAACGTGTTCTCAGCACCCGCACTTTGTGCGTCTGAGTGAGCTGGGTATAACGTGTGTTACTCATCCTTTTGGGGCGGGGGAAATCGAAGGTAGAAATAGAAAAATGACTGAATACATACCGCTCAGTGTCCTCAGCCCAGATGTTGTTGGTAGACTTGACGACGAGCTCGCCCAGCTTGACCAGGACGGCATCGGGCTGCTGCTTAAGAGGAATGCCGGCCCCCCACTTGGCACCGGTCTGCTCCTCGAAGAGTTGCCAGACGCGGGCGTACGAGCGCCAGAGGGTAGAGATGGCAGCCTTGCGGGCACCGTCGTAGGGGTGCTCGGCAAGAGGAGCGATGCGCTCGACAGCCTTGTCAAGGTACTCCTTGATGGCGGCGGCGTCGCAAGAGTGGGTGATGACATCACCGAGGACCTCAAGAGCAATCTCCTGCTCGAGAGCGACGGCAGTGACACCAGAGAAGTCGTCAACATCATCCCACTCCTCGTCATCATCGTCCTCCATCTCGTCCTCAGTGGACTTGACGCGGATCTTCTTGCCATTGGCAATGAGGAGACCCTCGGGGAGATCCTCGGGCTTGAGGCCAGGGATGTTGACATCCTCCTCGTCGAGCTCGAGGCAGTCGAAGAGACCCTTGAAAACACCGGGGAGGAAGTGGGAAAACTCGTTGCCGTAAACCTTGGACAGAGAAGCCCAGAGGATGAAGCTGGTCTCCTTGAGACGGGCGTTGTCCAGGGCGAGAGCCTCCTCGCTGGCCTTCATCAGGTCCATGACGTAGGGCTGGAACTCCTGGGCACCGACGGCATCGGCAATGCGGCCCATGGAGTCGCAGACGGAGGAGCGGAGAGCGAGAGCCTCCTCGCCGTCCTTGATGTTGACGTACTGGCCGAGAGCGCCCATGACCTCCTTGAAGTAGGGCTTGAACTCCTCGCCGCCGAGAGCGGAGGCGATGGCACCGATGGCGCCGGCAGCAGCGGACTTGACGCTGAAGTCGTCGTGGCCGAGCAGCTTGCCCATGGGGACGATCAGCTTGGGGCCGAAGGTCTTGATGAGCTGCTCGTCGAGACCCTCGCCAATGAGGGAGTCCAGAGCACCGCAGGCGGCACGGATGATGCTGATGCTCTGCTTGTCAGAGCCAGCAGAGGCAGCCTCGAGGTTGGTGAGGAGAGCGCTGATGAGAGCCTCGTGCTGAGGAGCGAGCTCCTCGGCCATCTCGTCGGCAAGGTGGATGACACCGACGAGAGCGGCGTGGCGGACAGAGCTGTCCGGGTCGTTCAAGAGCTGGATGATCTGGGGCATCAAAGGCTGGAGCTGGGTGGCGATGAAGTCGGGAGCACCCTCAGCGGCGGTACCCAGAGAGAGGATAGCAGACTTGCGCAGGCCGGGCTGGGGGCTCTGGGCGAAGGTAGGGAACTGCTCAAGCAGGGGAACGATGACCTGGCGAGGGGGAAGGTCGCTGGCCAGCTGGTCGATGAGGCTCAGAGCGGTTCTAGCGGGAGAGCTATCATCCTCGTCGGCGTCGTTGTCGATCTCGGCGACGATCTGCATGCTCTTGACCATGAGCAGAGCGCCCATGTCCTTCATGCCCTGAATCTTCAGGCGGCGGTATCTGGCGCTCTGAGCAAGGAAAACGAGAGCCTGGGAACGGGCATCGTCCTCAACCTCGGTGTTGACACCGAGCTCGATCATGAACTGGATGAGGTCCTTGAAGTGGTTGGCGAGGTAGGCAGAGTCGTAGGTCATGAAGTTCTGGAGGACCTCGAAGATGTCGTTGTACTGGTCATCGTTGCCCTGGTCGATGGCGTTCTTGAGTATCTCAACGGTGGGCTGGATCATGGTCTGGATGATCTCAACGCACTCGGTGTTGTCCTCCTCGACGTCGACGAGCGCCAGCAGAGCGCTGACAGCCTTGGCAGAGTTCAGGCGGACCTCAATGCTGGCAGGGTCGACAATGGTCTTGGCGATCAACTGGAGGAGAGCCTTGACCTGCTCAACGAAGGGGAGAGGGTCGTTCTCGAGCAGGCAGACGAGGATGAAGGAGCCAATCTCGCGGTGGGCGACGTTGTCGGAGGTGTTCAGGGCGAGGAGCTCGCGAACGAAGTCCTGGCCCTCGCCATCCTCGAGGTCAACGCCGACGGCACCGGCGAGGAGACGCGACTTGGAGTGGCGGGAGGTAGAGGACTGGTCGTTCAGGATGCTCTCGGTGAGGTGCTTCTTGGCAAGCTCCTTCTTGTCAGTAGGGAGCTTGGCCCAGTGCCTGGGGGTCAGGCGCAGAGCCTGCACCGAAGCAAGCTGTCGGATGCCGGCATCTTCGTGGGAGATGGTGACATCGATCAACAGGAGGAGGGACTCGGGCTGGGAGTAGTAGTTCTTCTGCAGCTCGGCCGTGACTGCCTTGACCTTCTCGGTGTCGGCTGTGGGAAAGAAAACAGGTCAGCAAGAGAAGTCTCGCGAAGAATTTTGTAGGGTGAAGAAAAAGCAAATTTTAATTAGGCGAGAGACACGAAGCGAGAGCAGGCAGGGGAAAAAAATGAAGAGGCTGGCTCGACTAGGTTTGGCAGCCAGGGTGGCACAGGGCGAGCGACGGGGGAGAGAACTTACGAATCTGGCTCGCTTGGAGCAGCTGGACCAAGTTTCCTTTATCCATCTTGAAGTTGTTGATGTCTCGTCGTCTTCACGGCTTGCGCGCAAAGAACAAAAAGACAAGAGGGAAGGAGGGGCAAGGAGGAGAGAAGGGGAAGAGAAGGAGGGAAAAGGCCCGGCGCGTCGAATTTTTATCCAGAGACCAGACGTGGACGGGGTGTCGGCCAGTTGTGTTTTTTTTTTTTCCCCTTCCGTGTTGATGCCCGAACCACCTATTACACCGCGGCCATGGGCAAAAAAAGTACCTACAAGGACTGGCCACACAGAAATTTTAGGGGACCAAGGTGAAAATTTCGAGATTAGCCCCGCCAGTGGTGATAAGATAACGAATCGAAGGCATCTGGAAGGGGAAAAAAGTTGAAAAATTTCCTGCGAGGCGGGGTTCAGGTCCAGGTACCCCTCCTTACCTCACTGTCACTGTGCAACCTGCAGAAAACGTGAGGGGTACGTCGCTGGCTTTGCTGCCTCAGCCCCTCCATTCACGTGCATCCTACTTTTCACTGCATTGAAGCCAGGTGCCGTTTCTTCATGCTAGCTGCTAGCTTGAGTCTAGCATTCGATGAAGACCTAGAGACTAGCTTAGATCCAAAATCCATGCAAATAATGTTCGTCTTTGACGCTCCTGATGGACATCAGTCGTCTCTTTGGGTGATGCTTAAGCCTCGGCAACGCTCCTGTCCCATCTCGACCGCTCACGTTCCCTCTGCAGTCGGAGATGAATTCTACAAGCGCGACATCCCTGAAAAACATGACTACATTATGCTCAGAACTGGCTGCTCCAGCCATGCTAAACGCACAACAGGAGAAAGAAAGGGGTTGCTCAACGCCCTCAACCAGTCCCGGCCTATGAATGAGAGGAGGGCCTCCACGAAGAAGGGACTATCCTTCGTTTAGCGATGGGATCCTCTCAAAGCCCTCACGATTCGGCGCATGACATGTGGACTCGGGCGCGTTTCGAACCAAATTTATGCCGAAGTTCTTCACCGACATTCTGGGCACCCGGCCCGAGTGACCCACACGCAGCTCCGACTGTGACTCGGACGCGGCCTCTCGTCTCACCTTGGCTAAAGAGCAGATCGGTGCTGCTGCGGAGAACGGGCCGGCGTTTGACGGCAGAGGGTTCCGTTCTCCTGAATCTCAGAGCTCAGTGGAAGAGGAGCCGGTATGTTGGCACTGATCTCTTGTATTGAATATGCCGTAAATCCTCCGAGCGATGCTCATCAGCTCATGCTTTTGGAAAGAAGTGACCTGGAAACCTAGCCACAGCGACTTGTGCAGCCTCATGCTTCCATGCTAGCCTTGATCCTCGAGGTGGAAAGAATTGGTTGTCTCTGCCAGAGGCTCAGAGATGAGAGACGTGTTGCATGGAGTAAATTAAACTACGCATTTCACCAAACGCTTAGTGTCTGCCTAAGGGAGGAAGACGGAAAGGCGATATCAGTACGGGCTTAATTCCAGTAAATGGTGATTTTGTTCGACCTCCGCTGCGGTGGCATCAACTTGAAGGACCCCAGGTTATGGAACGGCCAATAGGCCCTCGGCCATTCAGCTGAAGTTGCACATGCCAACCCCCGCCATTGGCCAACCCCTCTTCCGCGCGCGGAGTACCACTCAAACTGCACAAAAGTCGCCTGACACCTAACCTCATTTCATTAATGATGTAGATTCTCTTCTTTTTTCCTCTCAGAGATGCTTATGCTATTCTAATGCAACACATCTTTCCAACAATGCCGAACTCCGTTTTGTGCGCAGAAAATGCCGTCCAAACGCCTCAGCCATGACAATAAAAAAACATTGTCTCGTAAACAAATGCCTCGCCCGTCCATATCCTCCTTTTTTTTCTGATTCCGTCTCTAAAGAGGTAGAAAAGACTCTCTACTGCTCCTCCTGGACAATGACGCCCCACTCGTGCTGCTCGCCGCCGTACATGATGTCCTTCATCCACTTCTTGATGCGGAGGGTGTACTCGCCGCCCTGGCCGTCGCCGCCCATGCCGATCTGGACGTCCTTGCCGCGGTGGTGAATAAGGGAGATGGGGCAGACGAAGAACTGCGGAAATAACATGTTAGCAAATGGACCGTCAGGCGCTCTGGACATGGAACAATAACTTACAGCAGTGCCGGCCGCGAAGGACTCGACAATACGGCCCTCCTGGTCCGCCTCAATGACCTCGTCGATGGTGTACCGCCTCTCGACGACGTCGACCTCCTCGCCCAAACGCTCCCTCACGAGCTGCAGCACGCTGCGCCTTGTGACGCCGTCGAGAATCAACCGATCGTCGAGCGGCGCGGTGATGATCTCCGTCTTGCCGCTTTCCTTGTTCTTCCACACGACGAAGAAGTTGCTCGCGCCGGCTTCGGTGCAGTATTGCTCCTGGCCGTACAACCACAGGATCTGGCCGAAGCCCCTGCTGCGGGCCTCGGCGGTGGCGAGCAAGCTGGGCCCGTAGTTGGCGCCGACCTTGGCGTAGCCGAAACCGCCGACCCAGGCGCGGACCATGTCCTCTGGGCTGGTGTGCAGCTTCATGCCGCCGGCGGGGCTGTCCATGGTGGGCATGAAGGAGCAGATGATGTAGAGCATGGCCTCGGAGGGGGCCTGGACGCCGAGCTGGGACTGGGTGCCGATCATGGTGGGGCGGAGGTAGAGGAAGGAGCCCGGGCGGTCGCGGGGCAGCCACTTGGGGCCGTCGACGGCCATGAGGGCGATGAGGAGCTTCTCGAGCTCGGCGGGGGGGAAGGAGGGCAGGGCGATGCGGGTGGAGGACATGAGCATGCGCTCGCAGTTGCGGTCGGGGCGGAAGAGGCGGAGGGCGCCGTCGAAGCCGCGGTAGGCCTTGAGGCCCTCGAAGCACTCGGTGGCGTAGTGCAGGACGGAGGCGGTGGGCATGAGGGAGAGGGGCCCGTAGGGCTTGAGCTCGGGGACGGACCAGCCGGCGCCGGCCTTCCATGTGGCGGCGATCATGTGGTCGGTGCAGATGGTCTCGGGCCCGGAATTGGCGGAGGCGAGGTCGGGGACGGGGCGCGGGTTCTTGGTGCGGGTGTAGACG
The DNA here is from genome assembly GCA_014705045.1 of Colletotrichum theobromicola. Taxonomy (NCBI): domain Eukaryota; kingdom Fungi; phylum Ascomycota; class Sordariomycetes; order Glomerellales; family Glomerellaceae; genus Colletotrichum; species Colletotrichum theobromicola. The sequence continues at coordinate 289,128 of JABGLZ010001091.1, forward strand.
AGCTTGGAGGCGTCGAGTTCTTGGTAGGCGGCGGGCTTGCCGTTGCTGTGGCCGTTGGAGGCTGCCGCCGCCTTTTGGGGGAGGGCATCGAGCTTGTGCTCGATGGCGGAGGAGGTCAGGTCGACGTCCTGGTTACCATGGTGCAGACCGGGGGAGATTGTGCCGGGAGCCATTGCGGATGTCGGACGGTGGGCTGGTGAGGTGTTGAGGTGTATGTGTTGTGTGAGCGTGTACCTGTGAGGTGGTAGATGTGTCTTGGATATCTAAGACGGAGGAGCGGGAGGTTGTCGACTAGAGTAGTTGACAGGTAGCACAGGTGAGGAACACACAAGAAGGGTTTGTGTGTAGAAAGGTCGGTAGGGAAAAAAAAGAGACAGGAGATGTGGTCTATATCGGCTTAAGGTGGGAAGGGGAAGGAAGGGGACAAAGCACCAGGATGAGGCCGAAGCTTAAGTACAAAGGGTGTCACACTTGGGGTCAAGGTTCTAGTGACAGATGGAGCAGGTGACTCAAGCACCAATGCAAAGGGGCAGCGGATCCGATCCAGGAAAGGGCGGTTTTGTTTTTCAGATAACAGGGACAGGGAAGGGCAGCAACGACGACGCAGCGGCGCGGAGCGTGGAGACAAGCTTCCATGCAATGAATTGGTGCAGTGGTGGGATGGCGCCTCCGAAGCGTGCGTGAGGTGAGGTAAGAGACACACAATCTGGCGGGCCCGTTCCGTTGCTGGGTTGAATCGGGACGACCTAAGATACCTAGCCCGGCTCATGGAGGGACGACGACGGAACGCCAACGGCTTCCCAGACTCGCATTCCTACCCAAGTAGCCAAGCCGACCACGCGCCGCTGCATGATTATTGAGGTGAGGTATACATTACATTACTACATCGTACACAGTGGTAATGTATGTGTAATGTGTGCACCGTCGCTTGTTTTGCCCATTGATCCATCCTGTAGAAAAGGTAGATACGGAACGGAGGCACCAATGGGGCACAGCAACACAACGTGGCAACTCGCCAAAAACATGTTTGCCCATGAAGATACAAAAATTCCAACGAGCATCGCGGGTTCGGTTCTGGGATCTGGGACGCCAATGCCGAGCCCGAGTGCACCACCCCCGGCGGCCGGGCGGTGGTGGATCCCACACCACACCCAGCACAGCGCGCGTGAGCAATCATGAAGCGGCCATCATTCCTGGCGCTGGGATTGGCGATGTTGGGGATGGATTTCAGATTTTCTCTCACATCTCATCTCATCTTGTCGCATTCTCCCGGGGACCTTTTGCAGCAGCATCCTTTTCCAAGTCCTGTTTGATAGCAGTCTTATTTCTTTCCCCTTTCCCACTGCCGCTGGCCTCCCACGTCTCCACCTGAGATAAGGCAAGCAGCCAAATAATAAAGGTCCGAATGATGGTCATCCTTCGATGGCAACGACGATGGGAATTGGGGAACCACCCCAGACACCCATCGGAGCCGGGACCATCCCACCTCGCATCCGTTTTGCTGCCGTCTGAAGAGAACACCCCAAAGATAATTGAGTAGGAAAAAAAAGAAATCCGTGACGAAACAAGAGGTCAAGCCGCGACCGCTCATTCGTCTGCATCGGCTCAATGGTTCTGCAGCTACGTTTGTCCCACCACAAGCCGTCGGCCGGCCACGGCTCCAGTCGGTCGTCGTTCTGGCTGGACCCATTGCGGCTTTGGTGCGCGCGGTCCGAAGCCGACGGGGGTTGCATCCAATGCTCCTCAAGCCAGCTCCGTGGTACCTACCTATCTTACCATGGGGTAGTCATCATCATCATCGAGGAAGAGAGCGCCGACATCGCATGTCAAGGACGCCCAACGACGCCCTGTCTCGCCCTTTTCGCCCTTTGCTTGACATCGCGAGCAAGGGTTCATGACAATCAATTGACATGATGGCCTGTTGATTTCGGGAGCTAGCTGGCATGGCGGACAGGCCGAATTCCTGCCAAGGTGAGACGGGAGTGCTGGAACCTGTCACAACCCGGACGGAGTCACGGATGACACGGAGTGCTGGCCCCTCCTCCACAAAATAAAATAAAAGACGAGGGCGGAATTGGGACACTGAATGGGACCAGGTGTTATCGCTATCTTTCCTCCCACCACGAAGGGAGAAAATCCAAAACCTGCCCCTCGTTGCGCCCGCTGATAGCCGAGTGTAGGCGATGACGTGGGGAACCAACCCAATGGCTTCCATCAGTGCGCACGGCAGCGACAGCAACACGCACACAGCAGAAAGAGCAAGGTCAGGTACCAAGAGTCTGTCCTCCCTCGCCCCCTCCATCCATCAAACTCCTTCTCGAACATTGGATCGGTTGGCGCAGGATGGTTCCAAGATGCCGAGTGTAACCACTCAAGGCAGGTGCTAAGCAAATATGTTGGTAACAAGATATGCGACCTGCATGCAGACTCTCTGCCCTTTCCCTCTAGGCTCTCCCCTCCTCTCTCCGACCTCGTGTTGGTTGCATCTCGGAGGCCCGGATCTCTTTCCACGGCGCCCCCTTCACACACACACTTTTCTCCTTTTTTTCACTTCTGGTTGCATCTCACCAAATCTTTGAGGTACAATGACGCGGTAAACGGCTCAATCGAGCAATTGAAGGATGGTAGACCACTTGTGCATGGGACCGAATGCCTTTTCATCGGCCCTCAACACTCTCTCTGCTGCCTCCGTTATGTCCAAGTCATCCATCCAAGTACACACAGACAGGCACAGTCTCATCTCAGCCCTGCACCTCACTGACCAGGGGAGCGGTAAAGGGAAGGGGGGGAACGGATCGTTGAGGGGCGTTGCTGCTGTGTCACTTGACCGCGCAAATGGCGGGGAAGAGGGTCAGTGGTATGAGTGGCTTGATACCGGCCGCCGAGATCGTGATTGCAGGAACCGTCTTACGCCGCTTTGGAGACAGGTAGTCTTGACCGCCCACTACCTCTCTCTCCAAAACAGTTTATCAATGATAAGCCGTCGACACTACCCGTCCTTCGTCTTAGACACACAAACTTACAAGTCACGAGTCCGGAAGATGGACATTTTGATATCTTGACAGGAACGCTTCCGGGTATGTATGTTTTGGCGTTTCCATCTACGTATCACGTGTTTGTGTGTTTTTTGTCTTGTCCATCCTCGGGGTCCCGGACCTGTTGAAGGCCGTCAGGTCATCGTCTCCAGCCAAACCCCCCGCGACAAAAATACGTAATTAAACATGCTATCGCCTCAAAAGAGATAAACCCGATAGAAAATAAGTGTCGTCCTCCCAAAATCCGCAGCATTTGGTATCGTCATCCGTCACTCTAAGCAGCCCTCTCCGCTTCCCTCTGCGCCTGCTCCTCCTCCAGCATCTCCCGCTGCCGCGCCGCCGCCTCGCCCTCCGCCTTGACGCCCTTCTTGCGCTGCCGCTCCTCGTACATGTCCCTACTCTTCATGATGCGCTGCACAATCGTACCGGCGTTGACCCCCGCGAACTCGTGCTCGCCGACCTGCCGCATGATGCCCATCTCCTTGGGGCCCGTGTACGGGTCGTAGGTGAGCGGCATGAAGGCCGTGGGGCCGTGGTACACGGCGTCCGGCGTGCCCCACGGCAGCGACGTCAGGTACGCCTTGGTCGGCGAAAAGGGCGCGCCGAACACGACGGCGTTGACGTACTGCATATCGTGTCAGTAATTTATTCAGTCAATACACCAAAGGGAGGGGGCGGGCCCTTGTGACGTGGAACTAACCCTGCACTGCAACACGCAGAGACCGCGCTCGTAGATGTTCATGATGGGATAGTTGATGCCCTTCCACTGGTTAATCACCTCGTCGTCGTGGATGCCCGCGACGACGTAGGCGGGCGGGTAGTCGCCGCCCTTGCCGACGCGCTCGTTGACGGCCTGCTCGTTGTACCAGCCCTCCTGGCGCGCCAGCTCCTCCTCGGCCTCGACGACGCGGCGCAGGAACTCAATGTGCCCGCTCGAGAACAGGTCGAACCCGCCGTCGACGTACACGACGCGCTGGCCCGGCTGCGGTCCCTTGCCGGGGAGGAAGCGGCGGAACTCACCCTTCTCCTCGAGGGTGGAGCCGGAGCGGGCCTCGTCGGAGGCGGACCAGAACCAGACCTCGACGCCGGGGTTCTTGCCCGTCTCGTCGGTGGCGTAGAGCTTCATACGCTCGGCCATGGCGGCGCCCTCGGCCTCGATCTCGGCGCGGCTGGAGCCGTGGCCCTCGTCGCCGGCGAGGCGGCGCTCGAGCGACTTGATGAAGTGGGTCTTTGTGCAGAGCAGCATGCGGCCGACGAGGTCGGTGGTGGAGATGCTCGGGGTGCGCTTGACGACTTTGAAGCGGCCGGCGGCCTTGACGAAGCGGTAGCAGTCCTCGCCGTCGCCGTCCGAGGTGATGTCGTCGCCGTGCACGACGTACTTGCAGCCGTAGTGGGAGATCCAGTCGAGCTGGGTGACGTAGGGGGCCCGGCCGACGGATTGGGTGACCCAGCGGCAGGCGTCGACGGCGGCGAGACTTTTGGAGGTTTTGTCAGTGAGATGTTATGTGCGTGAGATGTTGGAGGTGAAAGAGGAGCAGGGCGGTGTTTTCGGGGAGGGTTCTCTTCCTTACCGTTCTTGCAGTGTCATGACCGTCGGGCCCTTGTTCTCGAGGATGGCCTCATCGGAGTGGACGCCGATGTACAGCTCGCTGCCCAGCTGGCGGGCCTGGACAATGGCGCCAGCATGTCCTGTCAACCATGATGAGCATAAGGTACTGGCCCGCGATTGATGTCATCAGCAGAGCAGTGTTGTGCGACGCTCACCGTGGTGGAAAAAGTCGAAGCAGCCGTCGATCCAGATGCGCTCCTCCAGAATCTCAGGGGCGGGCTCGCCAGGCGGGTGCTGGGGGTCAGAGTTGACCATAGTGACGAACTGTCTTTGGTTTTTGTTTGACGAAGACTCAGAGGGACATGAACCCTTTCGCAATTCCTGGGTGGCTGCCTTCTGATAAAAGCCGCGCAGTTGTATCACCGTTTTCTTCCGTGTCCAGATGCCAAAACCGTTTCACCGACTAGCAAAAAGGGGGGGCGGACTTCACATGAGGTTTTGAGTACTTAACAGCAGGTAGTGGAACCGCAGCGACGGTTGAGCTGAGTGTGAGGTCGACAGGCAGGTGCAAAATGGAGTTGGGTGAGCTCGTGGCCCCCGCGATGTCCCGCTCCCGTCAGGTAGCGGCGCCGCGTGATTGGCGAGGTTCCAGCGCCACCAAAGATAGCCGAGATCCACAGGAGCTTCCAGCGGCCGGCCGGCGCACACGAGCACTCCCCCACGGCGCTCACGGGGCCTCCTTCAGCGCAACCTTTCCAGCGGCGCAGCGGTCTTTCACATGTTTGGCGGGCGGTTTTAAGCTTAGCCCACCCGCTGGACAATTTGACGGTAGGTGTTCATTGGACCCTGTTCCGTCCCAACGGTTTTCTGTCACCAACATCGACATCAGATGGACGGAGAGATGGGTGCGATTTGCACATGTTCCTGAGCACACTCGCTAGGTATTGTTAGTACCTTGCCTTGCTTTACGCGCATCTGCCGCGCATGCCGGTCAGCTGGTGCACAATGAGGCTCTTATGATGGCCAACTGCCTTTTCAACGTCAAGCATCCTCTTCTCGTTGGCTCCGTGTCGAATTGGCGCATCAGTCGGCTAGACCGAACGAGTGCTCCAAAGCGGCATCTTCACCGAAAGAGACTCAACTCCAGGCGGAGAAACCGCCAATATTCCCATTCATTCCTGGAAGAGCCTCACATATCATTCTCAAGTGCCCCATCAAAGTTGATTGGCATCTCCATGCATCGCTCAGGAACGAACGACCAAGAAACGTGGTCGGGTCCCATCCGCCAACATGGACCCAGTCGTCGATAAAGCAATCGAGCCCACGTGCACCGCCCTGAGAGTCCATTGGCCCGCCAAGGGTCGTCATCTTTCAACACCACGACCAACTTGATCAAGTTGATCTCTCAGATCCCCCAGCCCGCCGGGTTCTGCTGACTTGTTCGGATGGCACTTCGACTTTGAGCCGCGGCCGGTCAATGTTCTGGGCAAATTGCCCCAGCATGGCGCGTCAATGATTCTTGGAAGTGACCGGGGGATCGCGAGCGGGGGCACCTCGTCGTCGGTGGTATTTATCCAGAGCTCTCCCCGCATGCGACGCTGAGGTGTAGCTTCTCCAGCAGCCAGCTCTCTTGCCCTCTCTCTCTTGCTCTCCAGCTCCATCCCTCGCGAATCTCGGGCATCCCGTCAACAACGTCCGGCAAGATGAAGGGTCTTGTGGTCTCCGCCCTCCTGGCATTCGCACCCACGGCCCTCGCTGCGTGGCCTGAAGCCGAGGGTAAGTCGATCAAGTACACGTCGGTTCCTGGATACTTTCTGCAGGACGACAACAGCACCGACCCCTCTGGATTCGACTACGTGAGTTAATCCGCCTTACGGTGTGTGGACAATCTGCTTACGCGCAACAGGCTTCCGTCAACTTTGGCCTGATCAACAGGACGTACCCGACGGACAAGCACTTCGATCCCGAGGGCACCAAGACCCAATGGCAGCGCTTCGAGCGTTGGGTTCAGTACCTGACCTCGGGCTGCCGCAAGAGCGACAGTGTCTCGTACAAGCTGCTCTTCATGGGACGTCATGGCGAGGGCTGGCACAACGCTGCTGAGTCCTTCTACGGCACTCCCGCCTGGAACGTGAGTCGCAATCCATGTCTTCAACAGTGTACGCAATCGCAACTAACACAAACCAGTGCTACTGGGCTGAGCGAGACGGCAACGGCACCGCGCGCTGGGCCGATCCACTTCTTACCCCGGCGGGTGAGGCAGAGGCGTACAAGGCCAACGCCTACTTCAAGGACCGGTTCGAGACGCAGAAGATGCCCTACTTCGAATCCTACTACTCGAGCCCCCTGATCCGCTGCGCCATCACCGCCAACATCACCTTTGGCGACATCCCGCTTCCCGAGGACAAGCCCTTTGTCCCGACCGTCAAGGAGGGCTTCCGCGAGGGCATGACGGTGCATACGTGCAACTGGCGCTCCAACAAGACCTACATCCACGACATGTTCCCCTCCTACCAGTTTGAGGCGGGCTTCACCGAGAACGACGAGCTGTGGCGCCGCAACGAGAGCGAGACGACCGAGGCGCAGAACGCGCGGTCCAAGGCCGTCCTCGACGACGTCTTCCGCACCGACGACAAGACCTGGCTCAGCATCACGAGCCACTCGGGCGAGATCACCAGCCTGCTGCGTGCCCTCAACCACCGCGCCTTCCGCCTGTCGACCGGCCAGATCATCCCCGTCTTCGTCAAGGCCGAGGTCGTCGAGCCGCAGCCGGCGCCGACTTTTGCGGCGCACGAGCCCTACTCGACCTGCACCAGCCCGCCAGTCACCAGTAACGCCGCGCAGGGATGTGTGTGCTCGACGGCTACGTCGGCGCTCCTCCCGGCAGCCACACTCATGGCTGCTGCGTAGACGACGCGTAAGAGGCTTGGGGGGATGTTTACGGAACAGAGTAGTCTTGATAGTGTTAATGTAATGACAATCATCAACCCAATGGCATGCGAATGCGTGTCACCACGCGAATGAGGCGCTGCCAATGGCATCTGAAGCAGCCGGCCGAGACCGTAGAACGATGTGAAGCAAGCTAGGTTCGTCCAGAGCAGCGGCCTCGCCACGTGAGGGCCCCTGGAATGGTGGACACAGAAGGCTTTGACCTCTAATCCCACCTTTGAGCTGGCAGGACAGATGTTGGGGTTTCTGAACGATCACGACTCTTTGGCGGTTGCCTAGGTGGAAGTCGGTGGCGGTTACTGGATGACATTGGCACCCTGGCAAGAGGCCACCGAGGCGTTGAGTTGTCGCGTGGGAACTTGAGAAGGGTGACATTAAAGGGTGGTATTCCCAGTTGGATCGCTGGCAGTGTTGCAGTCTCCACGTGGTACCTGAGCTTCTGGAATGTTTCAGGATCGACGTCGAAGAAGTCGAGCAGCCGTACGGGGAAGAGAGGCATGTGCCTGTGTAGCTCGGCGCTTTGGGCGCTGCGCGGACTATTTCGAGGGAGGGTATCTCATCTACTGGAGTCGACGGTGCGGTCTGACGATCTGTACATCTGTACTGGTCTAGAGTATGTGCGCATGCCTGTGCTTAAGTAGAGCGCTGATATCTCTGAAAGTCGTTCTGCTATTGGGCAATGATTGTTTTGCAGCTTGCTGTTGGTGCTGTTTTAATCGTTGCTCTCGGATGGTGGTTTTGGGTGTTGGGAGGAAAAGAGTTTCACGATAGATTCAGCTCTGGTTAGTCGTGGTCGCCTCGACGAGGGAGCACCGGAATGCAGCGACAGCAACAACGGGAAAGCTTAGCACGGCGAAGGAATGTGAGAGCAGCGCGGCCTAGAACTCTTCCACCGGCCATCGGCGTTTCCATTGTCTCTGCCCGCCGATCATGCCCAAGCCATGACGAGCACTAGGTCTTTGTGGATGACATGACTCTGAACACGAGAGCGAAGAGTAAGGATAGCTCATGGGAAGAAACGCCCCCGACGCTGCCACGCGGTGCCTCCCAGATTCCGTTCGCAGCCATGTCATGTCCTCTTCGTAAAGCTCTGTGGCTCTGTTCTGGCGTCTGGCCCAGCGACGGGCGATTCTCGCTTGGGACGCGACTGGCGCAAGCCCCCATTGTCCGTCCCAAATTCCCGGTGCATCGGGCGTCCCATTTGGGATCTTCAGACGTCCGGAATGGGATGTCCCTGGCTGGGAGAAATACGGCCACAACAAGCTGCGCTGGAATTGCCTCACGGCCTACACATCAGCCAGATTGCCGGGCGAGAAACACGGCGTGATCGCAGGGATGGACGCAGCTGGGCGCGCGACTGTGGTGCGGTCGGGACTGAGTCGATTGGCGGTGGGAGCTGATGTTGTTTGGCGTTTGGGCCAATTCTCCCTCTTTTTTCTTCAGGATCCCCAGGGCATGTCGAAATGAGATGGAGGCTAATAGAGAGTCGTGTTGTTTTTCTTCTGTTGTTTTCCCGCGCGGTGCGGTGCGAGGCCAATTGGCTCTGTTCCACCGTCTTCCCTCTAACGCAAGGCACCGCACCTAAAAAAGGGACGCCGCTCTTGCATCTGCAACTTTGACTGGCGTTGGCGCCCTTTCGCTTTTGTCTCTCGAGTTTGCGACCTGCACCTGCACCCCTCGAACTGCACCGCACCTACCGTTTATCTGAGGACCAGATAAAGCTCCGATCCCCGCCCAGCCACAGGGTCGCAGAAGCACCCAACCGCGTCGCTCAAGCCATCCCGCAACACTCGCCTTTCAGCATCTAGCGTCTAGCACCTCATCGCTGCTCCAACGTTGATGCGAACGGACAAAACACCAATCCGCACAGCTGGAGCTCAGTCGAACGACCTCGCCAGCGGCCTGTCTAGTAGGTAAGACAACCAACCATACCACAAACCGAAGGAACTGTACGTCGAACGGCCAGACCAGCCTGCAGTGGCCAAACTTCCATTGCTCCATTCGCCCCGGACATCATAATAAAGGACCCTGCAAAACAACACACACCTAACCCACAAACAACAAGGGGAGGGAAGAAATATAATTAACTCTCACACACTCACACGACATTCTGGCCCTCGCCTAGAATTCAACCCCCCGTCCAAACCCTCGTCTGACGACCTCCCTTCGACAGCATTGAGTCCGAGTTGGCATTGAAGCGTCCACTTTCCCACGTTGTGCCCTACCTTTGCTCCGCCGTTCAGAGCAGCGAAAAACACTCCGAGCCGTAATACGATTGATTGATTCCTCCGTCCCTGACGGATACCCTACGCAGAGACTGGCCCTTGGCGATCCTGCGACCTGGACCTGCTGCCGTCATCCACCCGCATCAACTTGCCCGCCTCACAGCCTGGTCTGGAAACTCGCCAATACTCGCTGTTTCTCGCACTCGGAACTCGTGTCTGCCTCCTCATCGACTCGTCGTCATCTCCAGTCTTCATTAAACTCAACCTGCAGGGCGTTCATTAGCATTCGACCCCCAATCTGTTTGAACCGCAGCCTGCATCAAAACGAGCAGCAAGGGGCTTTGTGCTAATCTTACAAACCCATATCCGCCCTATGCTATTCATCGGCGTCAGCACTTGAGCCCGTCCAGTCGCCCATCTGATCCCACCTTGCAGTAACGCAACCAACCCTCTACCACCAGAAAACCTGGAAAAAAAAGTGGCGTCAATCTTTCTGGCGACCAACCGGAACACGGGCAGCACGTCTGAAAGGCAAAGCAGGTCACCGAAACGCAAGTCATAGTGCGAAGCAAGGGGCTCCCGCAAGCGAAAGCAAAAGCACCAACACACACCAGCACACACCAGCTGAAGCCTGTCAGCTGCCCGAGCCTTGCAGCGGGAAAGGGAAAGGAACTGCAAGACTATTATTGCTTAGCAGAAAAAGTCAGCTGCCTGGTACGGGCACAGCAAACAACATTGCATTGGGCCCGACACTGCACATCCATCCATCTCTCGGCACCACCTCATCAAACCCGCCGGACCAATACCGCCTCGCCTTGCCCACGCCAAAACCGCCCGCCGATCGAATCGGCCCCTCGTCCGCCCTCCTTCGCCGGACTCCTGAACCTGGTCTGGCCCTGAGGTCTGAGGTCTGAGGTGCTCCTCCGCTCTCCATCCCTCCCTGACGAACCCCGTCCACCCCCGTCTCCGTCGACCCTCCTTGCCTCCCTCCAGACAGAGGAGGTCCTCCAGGCACCCCCATTCCATTCAAAGACATGCAGCGATCCGGCGCAACACCCGCAACTGCAAATGCACCCTTCTTCTCGACTTCCTTCTTCTCCTCCTCCTCCTCAAAGTCCCGTCCCGGCACGTCCTCAGGTGACCAGCAACCACCGCAGCAGTCGCAGTCGCAACCACCTCCGCAACCTTCGCCCTTCTTTCCGCCGCCGCTACAATATCCCGCCGGTCCCAACGTCCTGACCAAGGATCGCAAGAGCTCTTTCGGCCGCAAGCCTTCCTTTAGCTCCCCCTCCAAGTCTTCCAAGCGACGTGCGAACAGCTCCAGCTCTGGTGGAGGAGGCAATGTCGTAGTCACCGACCGAAACGTACCCCCCGCCCTTCCCGACTTTGCCCTCGCCGCCGCTGCGAAGATCACCCGCGACACCGACAACATACAAAGCCCCGCCTCCGCCGACAGCTTCTCCAAGATGCTCAGCCGCACACATACTGGCTCCGCGAGCCTCGCGCCCGACCGTCTACAGCCCCCGCCGGCCTCTGCGACACATCCCAACATGTGGCAGTCGAGCGAGTCTGTCGTACTGCACATGCAGATGCAAGAGATTGCAAACAAGAGGATATCCACCTTGGACTACATTCGCAAGGCGTAAGGCTCCCGCTACCCCTCCATGCTGTGCTTCCTTACTGACTAGTTCATGGACAGACACGAAGGCCGTGTGTACTGGTTCAACACCATCCTCTTCGACAAGCCCGACCTCCAACGCATGCCCTCCTTTGACCAACGAAAGCTCGCTCGCCGCGCTACGAACTACCTCCTCCTCGGCCTCTCCCTACCTACTATTGTCGATCTCTATGCCAATACCCCCATAGAGTTCCTGCGAAGCTTGAACAACCTACTACAAGAATTCGAGTCGTTCCAACAGCTCCACGGAGAGGGCGGCAGCTCTACAAGCTCGTTGTCGCGGGCACGCTTGCCTCAGATGTTCCGTCGTCAAGGTGGGAAGTCCCGGCGTAGCGCAAGTGGCGCCAACGATTTCAGCTATCCTGGGGACGGCGGCGATGGAGGCATTGGTTCGTCAGGCAGTGCGAGCGCTAGTGTTATGTCCTTTGCGAGCAGCGACAACGACCTGCTCCCCGGCGAGGTCTATACGCACCTTCTCACACCATCTCTACCCTTCGAGCCAGATTTCTTCGAGACATTCGCGACACTATGCGAAGTGCTCATTGACGTTTACACAAAGGTGTTGACGCTGGTGCCCACGCCCAGAGAGACGACAGCGCCGGTAGCCGAGCTATTTTCAAAGGCCGATGCCAAGGTGCGCAAGATCATTGTGCAAGGTGTTGTCAAGGAATTCGAGGACAGCAGCAGATCACACATTAAGACCGAAGTTGCCAATATTGGCAAGGTGGTTCTTGGCGGGCTAATGTGACGGAACGATTTAAGGAGTCATGTCTGGTATGACCTGCATTTTTATGGAGTTGGGATGGCTTTTTCATGACACGGTAGAGGTCGGCGCAGGGAACTTGACGTCGGGACTTCAGATATACCACATTTTTGATGTTGTTTATTGCTACCTATATACCTATGACCTGGACCGAAGATACAAAGACCAACTAATCCAAACCATTGATAACAAAAAGGAATATAAAAAAGTTCATCAGATACCATAACGCATATTTTTGTCGTCACATTGGCGGACCCTGAGGCCTCTCACCGTCAGTGCTTGACTCTATATTGGTGATCATCATCGAACTTGAAAAAAGGGATCCTGCCGATCCAGGGTATCATAGACGGGGAGACTTCCCACGAAGTCCAGAGTGTAGGTGTCTAACCCCTTGCGGACCAGACAAGAACCCTTGGTAAGGTGTGAACCCCCCTCGCGCCGAGAATAAGCCCCATCGAGTAATCCCGCCCCCGTGAAGGGACGAGCAATCGCATAACTATCGATCTCGACGAAAGACTCCCCCGACCGACCCTTGAATTCGCCCGGCAAGCGACCTCCCCACGCGTCCGTCCCGTCACCGAAGAGCCTTCTCGTCCCATCCAAAGCACACCATCACCCCCAGATCCCAAGCGCGGACTCATATCTTCATCCATAGGGTCTCGGAACGGGAGGACGGGGCTTCGAGAAGGGGGCAGAAGAGCCGCGACGATGTAGCGACGGGGCAGGGCGGAGGGGGAGAGCCATTGTGTCCGGACGCAGGTCTTGGAGGTCAGCCGCTGTGCTTCTATGGCGGCGCGTTTCCGCGGCGTTTTGTCTCCATGCCCCGAAAGGCAAGAAGTAACGTGTGTCCGGGGACTTTCTCCCAAAGCTTGCTTGGGGCTACAAAGAACCCTGAGACGTTTTGAGGCGTCTCTGTTTGTGAGCTTCGATGGCGATTTGTCGGGCGAGGGAGGGTTGTAGAAGAGAGAAAGGAAAGTGCGAACCTGAGCTTTCGAGATTCTGTTTTAAATACCAATGGGAGAAAAAAAAAAAGTTGCTTGGGTGGTGGGGCGTCGTGGCTGCAGTGGGGCATATGTGGCTTTAGCGTTGCAGCTACCCAGGCACGGCAGGCACGGTAGGCACCCAGCCTTGTGGCTTTGCAGCCAATCGAAGGGCGACCTCACTTTTCGCATCGCGACTGCCTTTCCCAGTGCTTCTCCTGCCTAGAAGATTCCTGGACCTCACCCAGCAGCTATTTGAAGCTGAGGCCCACTCCCGCCTTTCCCAGATCCCCAACTCAAGCATCCGCACTCGATCGAGACTGGTGCAGCTTGATTATCTCGACCGACCGACCGACGACGAAAAGCTCTTTCCTCTTCTGTCCAACACAAGCAGACCGACTATTCGACGGCCACCATGTCCGGCCTGTTTGGCTCCGCAGCGTCGTCGACGCCGTCCAACACGGTCGGCGACCTGAAGCAGGACGTTGCGCTCAACAATCCTCCCGAGGACAGCATTTCCGACCTTGCATTCTCCCCGAACCAGGCCCAAACCAGCGATTTCCTGGCCGTCGCGTCTTGGGACAAGAAGGTCAGAATATACGAGATTGCCCAAAATGGCCAGAGCGAAGGAAGGCACGCGTACGAGCACGACGGACCCGTCTTGAACTGCGACTTTTCCAAGGTACGTGTTGCATATTTCTCGATATCATTTGCCCTCCGCAACAGCTAACATCATCCCCTGAAGGACGGCAGCAAAGTCCTGTCTGGTGGCGCCGACAAGGCCGTCAAGGCCTGCGATCTCGGCAGCCAGCAGACCATCAAGATTGGCGAACACGAGCAGCCGGTCAAGTGTGTTCGTTTCTTCGACTCCGCCAACGGTACCATGGCCGTCTCCGGCTCCTGGGACAAGACGGTCAAGTACTGGGACATGCGATCGCCCACACCTGCCGCGACGTTGACATGCCAGGAGCGCGTGTACTCGATCGACGTGCGCAACGACCTGCTCGTCATCGGCACCGCCGACCGCTATATCAACGTTGTCGACCTTAAGAACCCGACCAAATTCTACAAGACCCTACAGAGCCCCCTCAAGTGGCAGACCCGCGTTGTTAGCTGCTTCACGGACGCCGCCGGCTTTGCCATCGGTAGTATCGAAGGCCGCTGTGCGATCCAGTACGTGGAGGATAAGGATGCTAGGTATGTTTGTGAAATTTGTGAAAGAACGCACGATTGAAGGAAGGACGCAACTGACACAAGTGGACAGCTCCAACTTCTCCTTCAAGTGCCACCGCGATCCCCCCGCCAACAACACCACGAACGTATACGCCGTTAACGACATCTCCTTCCACCCCGTCCACGGCACATTTTCGACCGCCGGGTCCGACGGAACCTTCCACTTCTGGGACAAGGATGCTAAACACCGACTTAAGGGATACCCCAACGTTGGCGGCAGCATTACGGCGACCACGTTCAACAAGAACGGCTCCATTTTCGCGTACGGCATCAGCTACGACTGGAGCAAGGGCTTCCAACACAACACGCAGCAGTACCCCATCAAGGTGATGCTGCACCCCGTGCAGGCGGACGAGTGTAAGCCACGCCCTACCATGAAGAAGCGATGAACGAACTGGGGATGGATAATGGGGATGCGTTTCGTGATTTGGGCCTGCATATTTGTGCAAATGCGGACAGATGGGGTCAGTAGCCAGACTATAGAGCCTGGGAAAGCGAGAAATTCTTTACACGCCGGGGGGTTTTGCGTACTGTACGAGCCGAGAAATCAAGTGCTGCGAGAAGAAGCAGCTATTATTATGGAAATCGCGCGTTGGACTCGCGACTAGGAGTGTAAGGCACAGGGCGATCGATACCACAAATTGGCAATCAAAAGCAACATTCATAATCAGAGAATGTACGTCACAGTTCAGGTGAAAAGATGGTGTGGGATTTAAGATCTGTGTAAGATCCAACTTTGAGCGGTAGAATTGATCATGCTTCTCGTGCTCAGTGTGAGTTCTGTCTCCCCTTGAATCCTCCCTCCCAATGAAGTTGCAGCTTGCTTATTAAACCAATATGAATGACCAAAAAGAGACCCCGTTGCAGCCGCTGTCCGGGCAAACAACCCCTTTGATGACCAGAATAAATCCAACCGCTTCGCATTTGTAGTGTTCACATCATGACATTGTTCATTCCGTCCCCGTTTTGTCCATTTTCATCCTCATCTGTATGCCTCTTGTTTAGAGGGCAGCTTTCCTGCCAACGACGTCGTCGACCAGGCCCTTCCACAGATCCCTGAGACCAGGCTGGTGAGCGTCCTCGGCGGCGGCCTCGCTCTCGTGCGCCCACTTGAGCTCGACGCCGTCGACGCCGAAGGCCTCGACCTCGGTGAGGGCGGCGGCGGTGGTGACGTTATCCGGGTTGGCGGCGACGACGGAGATCTCGGGCTTGGAGAGGGGCAGGTCCTCGGCGAGGGTCTGCTCGTAGAGGGACTGGTGTTTCGTGGTGAAGGAGTCCGGGAGGAGGGGCATGCGCATGCCTGCGAACTCGTTTGCGAGCGGGGCGGCGTCGAAGCTGGCGGGGAGGACGGTGAAGTCCATTGAGGCGATGGCGGGCGCGGGAGAGGATGAGGATGAGGAGAAGGTCTGCATGCGGCGGTGGGCGGGGGATGTGCGGGTTGGTTGGGGGGTTGGGCGGTGGGTTGTTGTGAGGGAGCGGGACTGAGAGGTGTTGTGTTAGTGGGATTTCGTCTTGGTGGTGATGGGTGGTAGAGAATGGGAGCAACACATACGTCTTCGGAGCGGTTCTTGAGGAGCTCTGCGTACTTGGGCATGAGGACGGCGCCCTGGTTTACATTGTAGTGGGACTCGAGGAGGCCGGAGGAGCGGGTGGCTGTCGCGGCCGAGTTGATGGAGCGGGTGAGCTTCGCGACGGGGGCGGTGATGCGTGACATTTTTCTTGGAGAGTAGCTGATTTCCGGAATCTGCTGTGTGGTTTTTGGTGTTTTGTCACTGGAGGAGATGGACTAGAGATGTCGGGTACGGATGTACGAGAGATGCAAGTTGTACGGACGGATGGGAGTTGGCTGTCGACGATGGGAGGAGGGGAGGGGGGAGATGCACGGCAGATATACGCACGGAAGGGAGGAAGGGGAACGGGGGTGGGATTTGGGGAGCTTCTTTTCCACACGGATGGACACACACACATACACACACACGCATGCTGCAGATGAGGGGAGGGGGGACGGCCCATGGTTTCCTCTGTCTCTCATCTCACACACCACACCCCTGGTCTGGAACTTGGATGGGATGTGATGGGATGGATGGACGACCTTGGAGGGCAGCTCTATCTGCTGGGTTCGGGGATGGGATGAGAGCTGGGAACGGGGAGTAGCGGCGGCGGCAGGCGTGCTGCCAGCCCATCCCTCCCCCGGTAGAGAGAGAGCTTGGTTCGGTGACAGAGAGAGAGAGAAAGCGAAAATGTTTGGGTGTAGGTACCGTTACTTGGGAGCTTCAGAAACGGGGGAAGGATACATGTCCTGGCGGTGGTTGAGGCGAGCAAAGTGGATGTACCCGGAGGTCCGGCGACGGGCGGCCGGCGTGCCGGGAGTTGGGACTGTGGAGAGAGACTGGACCCAGAGGAGGGTGGCCCTGATGTTGAGAATGAGAGGTACCCGGTACCTGCTGGGCGGGCAGGGCAGGGGGTGTGTGCAGGTTCCTGTTAGCTAAGACGCCCTGTATTGTTGGGGAGGGATCCAATCACGATCAGCAGGGGGACTTTATTTGGTTGGCGGGGGATGTACTCTATGTACGTGTCGGTGGTGATGTACATGTGGTGTGGTGGTGTGTCTTTCTTTCTGTCTGTATGTATGTATGCACGCCATGTTATGCTTTTACTCAGTAACTGCTGCATTGGATAGTGCGGTGAGTTGATGGTGAGCAGTAGCATTACTTAGTAGTTAGCATGAGCTGCAGCTTCACCCAGTCTCCTCCCGGATGCATTTGCGCCAGAGCAGTAGTCCTCTTGTGGCGAACACCAAGTCGGCGACGACCGTCGTTGGATGTCTCTGCGAAGTGCCAACAGTTGTTCCTAAGAATGGCACTATTATCCAATGGAATCTGGGAAGAGCTGGCGAGGGGAAAACGCCCGATCGGTGCGGGCGCGTGAGCTGAGGACGGGAGGGGAATGGTGCGGTTTGGTCGGCGTGGCATGAGATCTCTGCCGCGACCGCTGGATGTTACTGCTACGCTACCACGTACGCTACACTACACCACGCTGTATCTGGATCTGGATTCGTGCGGGAGAACGACCATCTCTCTCCTGGGTGGTGCATTGCTCATCCTCTGTTGGAGGGGAGAAGAGAAAAAAAAGATGGAACGGCTTCCGTTTGCAGAGCTGAGTTGCGGTGTGGGGGTTGGAAACGGCTCCAGCGAGGCAAGAAGAGAACAGGGCGTAGCGGTCAAGACTCGGGATTCCTCTGGTGAGAGTTGGTCAGGTCGGTCAGCACGACAGGCCAGGCCAGGACAGGTCATGTCAATGTCAGGGTCGGGTTCAGGTACATGGACAGATACACGGTCGACAGGTGAGGCATTGCTTTCGTGACCCTGCCAAGGCGGGTGACGGACGGGATGTGTAGTGTCTGCGTTGCCATAGCGCGTGTGTGAGAGCATCAGCGGCGAGCACCGAACACCCACCCATCCACAACCTAGAAGAGATAGACTAAACTATCCAAGCAAATGCGAATGGGTCTTGGTCTAATTCAGGCCTGCTTATCTGCAAACTGGCTCTTGCGAGTGTCAGATTGTCAGATTGGGAGGCAAAGAAGGGGACCTCTACCTTGCTTTGAGATGTGACAAGAGGAATGACGAGGCGGGATGCGGTTTCCGAGGGCCGAAAGAGAGAAGAGCGAACATCAGACAGACACGTTCCAACGGGTTTCCCTGGCTGGACTAGGAGCAAGGAGCGAGAGAGCGCGGGCGACTGATAAGAAACGGGCTGGATTATTAGACAACTCAACAGAAAGTAGAGACATGTTTCCTTCCCTGGCGTTAGTGGTGCTGGACAGGCGCAGCAGCAATCAAGTCATGGACCCCCGTCGCATGAGCAGCGTACGTGTCTGGTTTCCACCATCTTTTGCTGTTCTGGGTTATTGTTATGGGTTGGTTACTGCTGCTTGGATGGACTCAGGGGTTGTTTGCTCATGGAAATGCTTGTTGGGCTGAGCTGAGCTGCTGAGCGGTCCGGGTAGGAACAGAGGCAGTGTTATTCGTATGGGTACGGTACGACTGCCCTGAGGTGAGGTGACAGTTGAGCTGGGGGTAGACTCGAGGCGAGCAGGGCCATAAGCCCAGCGCCCTGCCTGCCAGTCCACCGTTTGCCCTGCGCTGCGCTGAGTGTCACAGTGTCACTTGTCACTGAAAGTTGTCAACCCCCCCTACCAGAAACCAAAAAGCTTCGAGACGTTGAGGAGCTTGGGCCACTGCGGGTCCACCCCGGCACATGCGCCTTGCTTCCCGTCTCCACCACACCTCTTTTTCTCCCGCCTACCTTCTTAGCAGCACTCGCAGCGTGGTGCGCTCCAACACAGCACAGCTGCGCAAGAAACCAGTGACACACGTCTTGCACCTTCGGCGCAATCATCTCACCTCACCTCACCTCACCTCGTCCACGAACATACCAGAGAGCTAAAGCACGCCTGGTCTGCCGCTTGAATATTGTTGACCGAGAGGCGCATTGGCGGCTTGACGTCGTCTCCCACTTCCTCCGCTCTATTTCGTCACCATCGTTTCTGTTATTCCCGACCATGGTGTTTGTCGGCGCCAAAGCAGACTTGGCAAACTTCCCAGAGATTTTTCAAGCAACCATGAGTCCTCACAAAACCCCTCCGAAAATGGGTTGGTTTGGCACCGGATGCACCTCCCCTAGCTACGAATACCTAAGGTACCTCCCCTGTTCCCAATCCAAGACATCACCCGGCGCTAGTCTTGGAGCTCCCTGCGCCGTACCTGCGACCCCATGATCGCCCGCGTCGGCTGGGCATGCCTTGATGGGGTTCCCGTTCCTGTCAGTCTCTGCTCTGGCTGTCTACGATATCTATCTGGCTGTTTGTCTGGATCGCTTGACCTGACTTGCCTGACCTGTCGCGCATGTACTGGACCTACCTGAAGCAGGTACATTTACACTGACCCTGACACTGACATTAACAGGTTCTGGAAGCGGTCGAGGGGCCAAGCAGGGAGACGGCGGCGATCATTTCATCTCGAGGCAAAACCAGAAACAAGATCCCTCAGCTTCGAGAGATTAGCAGCGTTTGCCAGCCGTTAAAAGCATAAATTAACTGGCAGGCTGGTGAGCAGGGCTGGCGAACAGGGCTCGACACTCCTCTGAAGCTGGCAGAGTACGGATACATACGGATACTACGTACGGCGCAGTACGATAGCTGGCGGCTCCTTTTCCTCACCGCTTGGGGTCCGGGGTGTCCAGGTTCGTCGAATCATTCTGGAAATGCGTCTGCCCTGATTGGCCCGCCGCTGGACGATCGGCGCATGGCCAGATCGTTGGGAACCACCCCCGTTCCACCTCCCACGTCGCTCGTTGCTCTCACACTCTCTCCTGTGCTGTTTCTGTGACTGCGGGCTTCTTCATCCCCACTCGCTCCACCCGCCGCAGCGACTTCGTCAAGATTCGAGAGAGTCAAGACGCGCAAGACCGTGCCGGGGACACCATCCCGACTGCAACGACTCAGGACCGCCATCCCGACTGCAACGACTCAGGACCGCCATCCCGACCGGCGCACTTTTGGCTACGTCGGCGGGATAAGCAACAGCAAACGATGGTTGCACTTTCGGAGTAGACGGCATTCCCGCTGCTTCGCTGTTCACTCACCAATCCACTTAATCCATCGTCGCGCACCAAGAGAAGGGGCTTATGCAAGCTACACTTCGGACGGCGTCTCGTCCCTCGTCCTGTCCTCGACCCCCGAGCGACGGATCTGCTCGAAACTCGGCGATATTTCACCTCGTCAGATCATGGCGGTTACGAAATCGTTGGGGATACCATGGCACCGGTGATGACGAAGGGTGGAGGGACGATGAGCTGCTGCCGCCGGGGAACGGCGGCTCTCTCTGCCAGACTTTCTTGATTTCTGATACCCGCGCGACGTAAGAGCAGCGTCAGCAGTGACAACAGCACAAAGACGTCGAAAGAATTGTCGCCGAAGTTCAGATCCATCCGTGGCCGTGGGGGTGTAAGGTAGCGCGCTCTCCTCTTCGGACAATTCTCCCAGCGACCAACGGACCAAAGCGAGTCTGTGCGAGGGTGAAGAGAGACCACGGCGCGTGAACTTGCGCTTCTTCCAACGCCCAGCGCCATTTCTTGCTTTAACTGTATTTTTAGCATCGTCTCTCTTCTTCGGGGCGAGAGGCCGTGCGACAGAACATGCGGTGATTCGGGGTGTTTCCCGTCTGCCGGGCTGGACGCCGTAACACCCTTCAAAGCAAAAGCCATCATGACTGGACGGGGAAGAAGACGATCGCTTGTGCACCAAACGCGTTTCCTTACTAGTGCACGATGCTCCTATACTTCTCAACAATCACGTGATCCACATCCTCGATAGTCTAGTGGTGAGGATATCGGCTTGTCATTCACACGATTCGCCGGGGACCGGGGTTCAATTCCCCGTCGAGGAGTTTCTCTTTTGCTGTTGTCTACATTTTTGCAGGCCACGAAGAATAACGCTTCTCCGTGATTGTGTGCTGGGCGCCGTCTGAACCAGGAGCGAGTTAGAGATTCACTGTGCTACGAGGACTTGAACGAAACCTGAGTTCGGGTGGCTGATTTTGGCAGGCGCCTCGCCTGCGTCCGGTCCAGCCCATTCCATACTCTCTGATTCCTTAAAGGTAAGTATGAAGGCGATTGGCGATTGAGGTCGCGCTTAAAGAGGTTGATAAATGTCTTATGATTTGGCCCCTATGCGCATGCATACCGTACATATGCGAATGCAATGCCTGTCTCTGAGAAGGCATGTGATGCGAGATATAGAGACAAGCAATGTCTCTGGCCGTGTTTGAGGTTCACAACACGCGATTGGCATCTTGGCTTGGATACGCGAGTGAGTGAGGCGAATGGGAGGTGGTCGATTTGTGCACGCCTCACCGCTCATTTCGTCCTGATGTGAGTGGCCGGCCTCGATTCACAGTGTCCTGCATGTCAAACATGCGCAGGTTATGGTTGTTTACCGGCTGCGACGACGTGCGACGAGCTACTCGCTGACATGCAGGGGAGGGGCGAAGGGAGAGCGGCGTACGTTTCTCGTCATGCTCTGTAATCGGCATCACCGCCGACTTCATTGGATTCATCTGCTCTCGCGGGGTTGGTTGCTCAGGGGTTGAGTTGACCTGCATCTTGACGGGCCGGGCCTGGGGCGTGTATGTGTGTGTACACGGAGTAGCTACTACATGGTGTGGACAGTGTTGCTCTGATGTATTGCGTTGGTGAGGATTGGTTACACCATTGTGAACGAGAAGATCCCTCCTTTCGTTATTTTTGACATCTTCGTCACCGAACGCCGCCCCCCAAATCCCCAAGATGGGGTACAAATGGCCCAATCAACGCCGGGCCCGCGCCCACGCGAGAGTTCAAAAATAAACATTTTCAGAGAGGTTGTGGATATCTTTAACTGAATCATCTCAAAACCAGGGACCTGGAACAGAGACGTCGGACGACGTTCGACTGACAACGGCCCAAGGACGCAAACGCCGAGGGGAGGGTCATTATGGAAGCTCGGTCTCCGAGCTCAGCTCCGGCGGCGGCGGCGGCGACGACTACGACGACGACACCATGCGCAGCAACAGCAGGGGAGGTACCGGCTCCGGGGTTCGTCTCGCTCGGCATGGTCGTGCTCGACGAGATCCGCTTCCCGGACGGGAGGGTTTTGAGGGATGTTGCCGGCGGATCCGGGTTTTACAGTGCGTTGACGTTGCCCATTCTTTGCAGATCTGTGGCCAATATACAGAGACAGCTTTGGGGGTATATACAGGGGAGGGGGGAGGGGTGTGTGCGTGTTTTTGGCTAACGTGAACTTTTGTTGTCGTGCTTGTGCAGGTACCCTCGGAGCTCGACTCGCTGTTCCGCAGGAGGACGCCGAGACGGTATGTTGCCTCGTCGTGGCCGGCGACGACTTCCCGGCGGCTGTGGTGGAGCAGATCGAGGCGTGGGGGGTGACGGTGCTGGTGCAGAAGGTCGAGGAGAGGCTGTCGACGAGGGGGCTGTTGGTCTACGAAGATGATGTCTTTGGAAGTGTGGCTTCCTGGATCCCGTCCTTTTTGCGTTTGGGAATGTTGGAAAAGACTGACGATATGACATTTTAGAGAAGACGTTTCGATATACGACGCCGCCTCTCCGGCCCAGAGTTGACGAGCTTCCGGACCATCTGCGCCGTGCCTCCGTTATACATACGCTAGCGGCGCCGGAAGACGTGAAGGAGCAAGCTGCCGTACTGTATGGTGATGGCTATGGTCAAAGACTACCAGGCCGTCCTCTCTTTGCGTGGGAACCTTCACCACTTCATTGCGACGAAGCGTGGAAAGAGCACCTGGACGCCGGGCACCATGTCGATGTTCTATCCCCCAATGACAAGGAGGTCATCAAGATGATGACTCCTCGGGCGGAGGACGGGCCATGGGATAGAAGTATGGTCGAGCGGGCTGCCGCGCTCATCTCGGACGAGGAGAGTTGCCTGAGGGATCCGAAAGGGCAGAGGCGATGGACTACCGTGGTGCGGTGCGGGGAGTACGGCTGCTTGACGATTCCTCGGGCCTCCGCGCCGGTCTGGCTTCCTCCATATCATGATATTGGGTCAGAGAGGGTTGTCGATCCTACGGGAGCTGGTAACGCTTTCCTTGGGGCGTTTGCCGTCGCATACAAGAAGACGGACGATGCGGTTGTTGCGACCGCGCATGGCGCCGTGGCGGCTAGTTTCGTCATTGAGCAGATGGGACCGCCAAAAAGGGAGGTTGTTGACGGACGGGAACTATGGAATGGCGAGGAGTTCGAGCAGAGGCTGGAAGCATATAAGACCAAAGCCAGGACGTGGGACACCAGCATCGTGAGTTCCCAGTTCAGAACAACTGAGCCTCAGCTGAGCCTGGATTGAACGAAAGGAGCCGCTCCAACAGGGTCCATAGGTGGGTATCAAGACTCGTCTAGTTTGTGTTTTTATATCTCTTTTCCCAAAAAGTAAAAAAAAATCCGTAATCATGCAAAAACCTCGTCTATAAACATCTCACCCCTTTCCATTCACATTGCCACCTCTCCCGTCTTACCGGATGACCTGGGTGCCCTCGGCCGGCTCAAGGATCTTCCATTGGCAGCCGACGTCCTTGTTGGAGTTGTTCTCCTTGAGGATCTTGATGATCTTGTCGGCGATCTCCTCAAAGTTGCTCGTGGCGAGGGCGAGGATGGTGGGGCCGGCGCCGGAGAGGCAGACGCCGAGGAAGCCGGGCTGCGTGCTCGGGGACATGCTCTCGACGATCTGGCCGAGGCCGGGGATGAGGGTCTGGCGGTAGGGCTGGTGGATCTTGTCCTGCATGGCGAGGTGGATGAGTTCCGGGTCCGGGGGTGAGGAGCCGAGGGCGACGGGCAGGAGGGCTATTCTTTGCATGTTGAAGGTCTGCGGTCTTGGTGTCAGCCGGGTATGCGCATGCATGCTATCGTGGTCCATCTCGTATCATTATTATGAGATGTGTTACTTACAACATCGGGACGGGTGTAGTGAGGAGGAAGGACCTCGCGGGCGAGGTGTGTGGGGACCTGGAAGTCGGGGATGATGGCGATGGCCTTGATCTCCTTGGCCCAGGGGAACTTGATGTGGTGGCCGATGCCGTGGGGAGGCTCGGGCGGGGTCTCGCCGGTGTCGACGCCGCCGGCCGGGGCGGGGAGGACCTCGCTGAGCGGGATTTCGATGCGCTGGACGTCTTCGGGCTTCAGGGGGCGGAGGTAGGTGCCGACGAAGCCGCCGTACAGCGAGGCGCCGACGTTGTCGGGGTGTCTCTCTGTGACGGGTGTGTGAGCGACGTGAGCCGATTGGGGGAGATGAATGACATACCGATCATGAGGCAGAAGTCGAATAACCTGTCGAGGTCGAGGTGGCCGAGGTGACCGACCTCCTTGCCGAGCATGACGCCGGCGACGACGGCGGAGCCGGAGCTGCCGAGGCCGCGGCCGAGGGGGATGGGGTTCTTGATGTGGACATGGGTCTCGACGGGGAACATGCGCTGGCCGTGGCAGCGCAGGACGTAGAGGGCGACGCGGGTGATGAGGTTGACGGAGGGGTCGAGGCTGATGTCCGGGGTGCCTTCGCCCTGGCCCTCGTAGGTGATGCGGCAGTTGAGGGGCTCGGCGGAGGTCTGGACGGAGCGGTCGATGGTGACGTGCAGCTCGAGGTAGATGGAGAGGGCGAGGCCGATGACGTCGAAGCCCGGGCCGATGTTGGCGGAGGACGACGGCGTCTTGATCACGAACGTCTCTTTGGCCATGGCGGGCAGGCAGGCAAGCGGTGTAAGTGTTGAGAGTGTGTGTGTGAGGGGTGAGTTTCTGGTGGTGAGGGGGAGGGCCTGTGATGGTTCGATCTGGCCTGATCGGCGGTTGTGGTTCAATTGACGGTGATTTCAGCGGTTCGGCTTGGACGTGTGAGTGTTCTTTTGCTCACGAGTGAAATGAAGCCGTCACAGATGTCGCTAAGGGTGTGAAATGAGCGTGAGTCGCGTCTATCTGGTGGCCACTAATCGTTCCGTGACTCAAAAAATTTGAGAGGTCCCCCGATGACGGAGGAATGCGGCGGCGCGGCGGCTCTCCTTTGGCGGGGTACACTGGGTGGGAAGCCCTACGAATGCGCTGAGTGCGGGGTGCCTTTTGCGTGCACCCATTGGCCAATCCCTGCTGAGACGGGGCATTTTTATCTTATCGCTCCCGCGCATCACGCCATGTCCTCCCTCATCTGTTTGAGTTTGGCTGCTCGATGGATGAGTGAGTGCCAATGATGGTCGCTTCTTTTGACTTCACCTCATGCGATGCTGGCTGGTTCTTCACTATTTGTAAAGGATGGGAGTGGAGGGATATGTTGCTACGACGACACGCCATGATAGGTATATCAGAACTGAATATGACCCCGGACTTGGAACTCGAAATGAGCTTTATGCGACGTGAGAAACACTCACTCGACCGCACAAGATTTTCATATCAAAATACATCCCTTGGCCATCAGCTGACGGTTGACTCGAGGGAACACGGCAAGCGGGGGCCATAATTCAGCGCAGTGTGCAGCTTCCTAGCCTCTACTTACAACCAGCTACCCACGCCTAAAGAAGTATGAATATAGTAACATTATACTCATAAGATACCTTAAGTCGTAAGGTATTTTATGAATATTATTTCGCGATTATCGAGGCCTTGTTAGTAGTGTAGCTGACGTTGAAGTGTTAGTGTTGATTGAAAAGTGTGCACTCTTTTTTTGCACGGCCATAATTGTTGAGTGTCGATGTTTCCTGGGCTGCAAGCTCTTGTTATCGAATGGCGTGAGGTCCCACGCCGGAGCAGCGATCGACATGGAACCCGCTTCATTATCTGAACGTCACGTCGCTCTGCCATCTCCCTTGTTCTGACATCAAACCAACTCACATCTCCGCCTTTTTATATTGCCCTCACCCTGGGAGGCTCGTACTCGGTCAGCTGTCGATGTATGAACCCCAGACATATTGATACGATATCACATATCCAGCAACCCACCGGGTACTCACTCACCTGCCACGCCTCCGATCATTGCCGAAAACATCGCTCGCTGTCAGCGTCCCGGTGGATGCGCTGCAATGCCCAGCCCGCATCCCAAGCCAAATATTATTTCCAGATCGCGCGCTCCCGTCGGGATCCCGCAGCGATGCAAGGCCGTACATTCACCGCCTCTGCGATATCTACCGGAAACATCGAAAAGGAAGCGGAGAAACAGGAGCGACAAGACCTCGTGTTTCTGCCGAGCCAACCGCAACAAAGCTCCACCGACCCCCATCAAACAATGCCCGTCGGCAGTGTACCGTGAAGAAGCTTATGGAAGAGGCGACCGGGGGGTGGGCGATCTCGCAGATGTCACGAACGTTTTTGCGGCCGATGTCCCCGAATATCTATTCTCGGATTTCCCTAAGGCTACATCGTTGCAACCAGTCAAGGGAAGGCTGGATGAACTAAGGGTTCCCTCGCGTCGGGCATACCGCGGAGTGAGGCACCCCATAGACCGAGTTTCGTTCTCCGCCCGTAACAAAAAACACACACAGTGAGACGAGACTGGCGCGCTGATCACCGCGCTTGCGCGCTTGTAACGTTGCTCGGCTGGAGTGGTCAGCGCAAAGCGAGGCTGTTGTCTCCTCTTGGGCACCGAGCGGAGACTTCGGGGGTTAGAAGGTCATCTTTTCGCCGTCGCGGGGAGCTATGCGGCGACGGCGTCTCATTGGCGTCATGCCCATGTTGTGGCCATGCTCGCGGCAGCAGGAGGATTTTCCGGGAGGCTCAGTCGCTTTTAGTCTGTTGACAAAGAAGAGGCTAATGTCCGCCTCTGCCGTATGTTGCAGCGCGAAGCATTTCTACGCCTCATCCTCCCGAGAAACGACAGATCATTTGGAAGAGGGCCTTTCTCCCCGAGCTGAGAGATGCGCTGAGCCCGATGAGGTCGCATTCGGCGGATGCGTGCGTTGGCAAAGAGACCGTTCCTGGCATTGTGAACACGAGGAAAACCGAAGACCACCTGACGTTGCGTCCCGCTGAAGTTTCTATGGGGCGACGCCGATGAGTTAAGGCGAGTAATTAGGGTCGCAATGGAACAGTCAGTCGTCTGAGGCTCCGCTGCACTGGGCGAGGCGGACGGCAGAATGGCAAAAGAAAAGAAAACAGAGGTGAACACTAGATCGACTCAGCCTGCGACGTGCTGACTCGAAGAGCGAAGAGGATTTCCCATGCAGCTAGGTAATGTTGAAGCATGAATGCGAGTTGTAGCTTGTTGATGTCCCGCCCACTGAAAGAGAAAGAAGCGGCGGCGGCATATGGTGGAGGCTGGCAAAAACTGGGGCGACTCTGATGGAACCTCGACGGAAAACATCGAACCAACGGGCGAGCAGCCCACTGTAGAGCACTAACCTAAACCGAGCCTAGGGGAATTCCGACTGCTAAAAACAGCAGGATGACAGCCATCCCGCCGCCCCGTCCGCCGTCGGCCGCAGCCACTCAGTCAAATCGCGTGGACAGTGAATACGAGAATCTGGTGGTGAGCCCACCTGCCTCAGTCCGATTCCAATACGGATACAGTCGTTAGCATTGGGCACTGCACTGGGAGAGAGAAGATCCTCGGCTCCGGATGTTGTTTGCCTGCGGCCTTCCTCCATCATCCACACACCCATGCAGCACAAGACCCCTGTCTCTCTTCTTTCCCCACGACCAACAACATCCAAGATCTGTGATCGGCGCTTTTTCTCACCTTACCTTACCTTAGCCCGGCCTTGCCCGCCTCTGCTAGCGTAGCATCGCACCCTCAATACGAATTGACGGAACCTAAGGAACCCTGGGGAAGGAAGTCAGGCTTCGGTTTGGCTGCTTAGCTTCTTCCCCTCTCCGGCAGTCTTCCCATACGATGTGACATGCGACATGGAGTCTTGCCAAGCTTGACGTAGCAAGGGTCCTGTGCCGGTTCCATGTCACGACATGACGCTATTGCCGAAGACACCACAACGTCATGGTCGTCCTTCGCCGTTGGGAGCCGGCTGGTGTCTCCTCCTCTCCATCCACTCGGTCTGGTGATGGAGCTGTAGCCTCCGCTTACATGGGGCTATGGGAAGCGAGGGAGGATGGACGGAAACCGAGGAGGCTGATGGATCTCGCGGGCCTTTGAGATTCTATAAAGAGAGACGAGGAGCTCACGACGTTCGACCTGTTTTTTTTTCATCATCCTCATCAGCTTCTTCACCAGCCTCCTCAACCTCAACTACAAACAACTCATCTTCACTATCAAGCTCTCGAGCCTCATCCACCCACAACAGCCAAAATGCAGTTCTCCAACCTCGTCACCATCCTCTCCTCCGTCGCCGCCGCCGCGGCCGTCTCCGTCTCCTTCGACACCGGCTACGATGACGGTGCCCGCTCCCTCACCGCCGTCTCCTGCTCCGACGGCGCCAACGGCCTGATCACCAAGTACGGCTGGCAAACCCAGGCTAACATCGCCCGCTTCCCCTACATTGGCGGTGCCGACGCCATCGCCGGCTGGAACTCCCCCAACGTAAGTCTACCTCCATCACTTCCCCCTTCTCTCACCAGCATGACCACTAACACAAGGCAAACAGTGCGGCACCTGCTGGCAGCTCACCTACAACGGCAAGAGCATCAACGTCCTTGCCGTTGACCACGCCGGCTCCGGCTTTAACCTCGCCCTCGGCGCCATGAACGACCTCACCAACGGCCAGGCCAACCAGCTCGGCCGCATCGACGCCCAGGCCACCCAGGTCGCCCTCAGCGCCTGCGGTCTGTAAATCCACCACGACCTCGGCGGTGTACGTTGTGACGATACTCAAAAAACATTAATGTCTTGTTTAAAGCATAATGGGGTTGTCCACGGGGAGGACTCTAAACACTTGCATGGAACCGGCGCTCTTCAATCATTTGGCATAAGCATATCACGATACATTCCTTAGAACATTTAAATCATAATGAGAGAGATGGCTGTTTAGCCTCGGAAATATCGGTTCTTTATCCTTCGTAGTGACTACAGCTGTCTTGTTTCCCAGACACATCTGGCACCTCCATGTGGCCACCATGGATCTCATTCTCACACAACATTAGCCAGGATATGTCTTCAGCTTGCTAATCATGTCTATGTAACCCGTCATATGCTCCCTCGACTTGGTATCAACGCGAAAGGACCAAGCAAATTCGTGCAGTCTCAGTTAATTGGTATGGTAGCTCCTAGTCTTGCCTGTAAGGCAAAAGCGACGAGGCAGCCTAGAATGATCTTAACAGAATACGCCACACAATGGGTGGGAAATGAGTTCACAAACAGATGAATGATTAATTTGGTAGGTTGGTACTTTTGTGAAAAGGTCAACGTCATAGTCTCCAAGCTATGCTGTCCTCCTTCCTGGTTCATCAACCTGACTACACGTATTACTGTCCTTTAAGGTCTACCCCGCAGTGTCCAATATGAATTCCAATTTTGGAGAAAAGCTCAGCAAAGAAAGAGAAAACTAGCCTCGGCCGACTGACTGAGTGACTTGGCCTCGAACGACTTTTCATTTGAGACCGGTGATGCTGATGGACATGCGAGGTGTCGCAGTTGGGTGAGCGCCCGCCTGCGACCTGGTCCACTGGGGAACGACGCTGACCGGAACATTGACGATCAGGACCGCACGATTGGTGTCGTACTTGGCCGTCAGGCCGTTGGTGTTCGAGATATCATGGCCGTCGGCATCCTTGAAGGTGACGTTGACCGGGTCTGTGTGCTTGGGATCGTAGACGGTCCAGATCGCAAGTTGATACGACATGCCCACGGTTTGCGACGCGTCGTACTGGTTCCAAGGATGTGAGAGCGAGACGGTTCGGGTAACGTTGTCGCCTTGGTATTCCTTTATTGGGGCAGTGAGTTATGGGAAAGCTAAACAATGGGATGCGAGTATTACGTACCTGCTCGATTCTGACCTCACGGAAGTTGTTCTTGGCCTCACCATTCTCGCTGTCGTGGTTGGTATGGTGGCGATATATGTATTGAGGAACATAATCGGGGGCGCTGTCACGGGTGGTGCCATTGTCTAGATACATGGTGTACTCCTAGAAAGCAGGTGTCAGTTGAGCGCCATTTCGAGGCGTGTAGAGGGGACATACGCTTTGCTTTGCTCCAGGGTATACGTGGATGGTTGGCGGGTTGTAGTCCTGGTCTTCGATCGACTGGCGGACGTCAATCTGCGGGATAATGGCACCTGCTCTTTCGTCAGCTTCCTCTCCCTACTACAAAGATGCGGCGGGTCATCCATACCGCCGCGGACGTAAACCGGGGTCACGTAGGGAATCTGATCAGCCTGGTTAATGCCATCGGGGATGTAACATGCGTAGCTGACGGTCGTTCCACCAGCAACGGACTTCTCCAGTCGCGCGGCGTGCTTGATCTGCAACGGGTCAGAGTCGCCTCCTTGGACGCGGAGGTTGGACGGATCAGTGCTGGGTTGGACACGGAGGTTGGACGGGAACCACAGGTCGGTGCCGGGGAGGTAGACATCGCGATTGGAGACGCCAGCGTCAAGCACGGGACAGACGAGGATGTTGTGGCCAAGAAGATACTGCGTGTCGATGAAGTCGTCGTTGGCGTTGAAAAGCGTCGTGTCTTCGGGGTCGGTGATGAGCTGTTCCAATTAGCGCGCGGATTAAGAATGGCCGTCGGTTTGAATGCGTACCATGGCACGTGCAATTGGTAGTCCATGAATGAGGTTCGCGAACATGGCGTCGTAAAGAACTTGCAACAAGGTGTATCGGAGCTGAACGTAGTACCGGCAGATCGGGCTGACCGATTCGTACAAAGTCTGTACGCTGCCATAATAGTTCGCGACTCCGTGGTCATGGTTGGCGTAAGTGTAAATGTACGGCTCCTGTAAAGCAATCAGTCATCACGTTCGTGCGATAGAAGCATTCACAACCCACCTGGAAGACCTTGTCGTGCTGGTTATAGTGGTTCCTGTACCAAGGCAGCAAAAACGCCCCGGAATACCATCGAATCATCAATTCGGGATCACACCAACGCGCGCCAGGGTCATTGACATGCGCAGGATCGATCGTGAAGCCGCCCATGTCTACACCAGCAATTGTAAGACCACTGTATCCCAAAGCAAGCACTTGGGCAACCGAGATTTTCCAAAAGTCCCAGGAACTGGCGTTATCGCCAGTCCACAGGCCTGCATATCTGTGCATGCCTGTAAGACTTCCTCTCCCAATGATGAAGTTGCGCTTATTGTCTCGTCTCTGTAGCTTGTTCAAGCCATGGTAGGTGGCCTTATGCAGGTTGTAGGAGTACAGGCCCCACAGCTCGATGGCAGTCTTGGTGGTGGGTTTTGTCTTTGGATCCTGGTTGTAGGAATCCTCAGACATCAGGAGTCGGGATGGAAAGCTGTGAATGTTAGCTAACTCCAGAGAGAAAGAGTAAGGATTCCAAACCCAAGCATGTCGCCATAGATTTCATGCACCGCCGGAGTCGTCATGTCTTGCCATACAAACTCGAGACCATCGTCGAAGAGTTGCTGGTATTGTTGTCCCCAGACTTCTCTGGTGACTTCACGATTAAAGTCAGGATAATATCCGGGCTGATAATACGCCGTCAGATAATGGTCATCAGAGAAGCAGTTTCGCTTACGGTTCCAAGATTTTTGCCGTACGAGACACCTCCGTGAAAGGGATACCCGCTGTTGTAATTGCCCGGGATGAGTTGATACTCATCCTGATATGTTTGATTAAACACTTGAGAGTCGTCTGAATAGGTTGGCCGCGTTGAGGTCTGTGGGTTTAGGTAAACTGGCTGCTGAGACTGGACTCCGACGTCGTATCTCGAGCATCCATTCTCGGGGAAGTTCGAAGGAAGGCCATCCAAGTACCGATTATCGGTCACCAGAAGACTGATTATTAGCACTTTTCTTAGTCTTTCGTTCTTGAACTCACTTGGTGGCTGGATTGAGTTTATCATTCTCATCCCAGAACTTTCGCAAGTTGGTGTACTGATCCGATGGTGTCTCGCGAAGCGTCAAGATTGGCGTGATATTGGTGCAGCACTTGACCCCGTTGCTTCTTAGATGACTGAGAAAGCCCTTGACGCTCTCCTGGAAATGTACGCCAAAGTACTTTTTGTTGGACGTGAATGTGCGGTATCGGTCCTGGAAGGGTCAGAAATGTTCAGAATTCGTTGGAGGATGTAATGATACCTGGAAATCAACGTCAAGGTGCATCCCATCAAGAGGGATGCCTGCGTTGATGTAGCCGTCAACAATACCACTGACTTGGGTGTCATGGTTGTAGCCATAGCCTGTCACTGTCAGCAATGGTCGTGGCCATTTGAGAGGTGCACTTACATCCTTGGTGGTGACCGAGAATGAAACGCGGCTTGAGCTTCGGCCTTCCAACGATGGATGTGTATTGCCTGGATAAATTCGTTAGCATTAATTGTTACAGGAATATGAAGAGAGACCTTACCAAATCATCTTCGGAACGTTATCTGCTGCCATAATATAGGCGTCAAAAGTTCCGAACCGAGTGGCAATACCGATGGAGTTGGAGTTGTTCTTTCCAAGGTCAATCGCGACTTGCGAGTAGTTGTCAACCATCACACCCGTAACGTTCTGATACTTCGGAGTTCCGTTCATCTCCAAGTAGAACGGAGTGGAGTGGTATCTGGGATGTCAGCAACCAATCGAGTACAACTCGAAAGTGGGTAGACATACAGAGGCTCCTTGGCGTCAAGAGCACCTTGGCCGTACACCTTCTTGTAGTTGTAGTTGTCATAGCCTGATCACATTAGTGATGTTCACTTGCTGTACCGAGTTACTTACAGAAGAAGTTCATATATGTGGGCTTCTTCAAGACGGTCCTTCCGCCCTGTTCTCCGAATCCAAGATACTCAGCAGGGTTCGGCTTGTGAACATTGAGTATCACGTTGTTGATTGCTCCAATCTTAGAATCGCCTTGGTACGAAAAGGTCTGAGCGTTTGTCTGCCAGATAACTTCCTCGGAACTGACGGTCTCGGCAACAATTTGGTCATCCATGAAGCTGGGTCGCTTTTGCATGGGCGCCACCTTCCTCGTAGCCTGCAAATTGTGAGTTGAATTCAATGTGAGCTTTCGGAAACACGTACAATGATACGGAAAGGGGAGGCCAGGAAGTGGAGACTGGTCTGCTGCGTGGCCTGCGCTCCCTTGCTAGCATACTCCTCAGACTGTGCATCGATTAGTGAGGGTCGATTCACACTGGGCGATGGCGTTTCTCACTGTGAGAACCCAATGAACTGATGAAATCTGCTTGAAAGTTGTGCTCCAGTCCCACTCTGACTTGACGTCAGGTGAGTTCCATGCCAAAGACTGCCTGTACTCCCCCTTCAGAGTATCTACGAGAGTCTTGAAGCTGTCCATCACAATCGTGCGCCTAGTAGTAGTCAGTTAGTGATGGTCTAGACTAGGATGATACTTCGCTTACGAGTTCGAATCCGGATAATCTCCAATATCAGAGAATTTGGGGTTGTACCGAATTCGCCAGATGAGAGGTGTGACGAACTGGACCAGGCAGTGGCTGTTCGACCCTGCGTCATCCTTGAGTGTGATATGGGCAGCATATCGGAGTGGGTCGTTTATATCAGACGATCCAGACTCAACCTTCACCACCGTGCTCGGCTTGTCGAAGTTAGGAACATCTTGGTAGAATACATCTGCCGGGATGAAGTTCAAAGGATCGATTAGAGGAGACATGATGAAGACGATGGGCCCAGGTAGTGAATGAGATGATCTTTGGTGGTTTGAAAATGACAGGCAGCAGATTTCTTCATCTTAAGTATCGTGATAGAGGTCGGCCTTCTTGTTTACATATTAACATAATACCTCTGGAGAAATTGAAGATGGTCGAGACTGGTCCGCCTTCGCCATTGCCACGAGGTCGGTATGCTGCCGCATGAGAATGGCCGGGACTTGCAATGACTGGAACGTGAAGGATTCAGCGATCGTCGTGTCAACTGCCGTAACAGCTGAGACCGCATGCGAATGGGACTTTGCGGGGAATTCGCGCAATCATTGTCGTGGCTGTCGTCTTCGTCTTGATCGTCGCAAGGGTTGCTACACCGGTCTACTCGGCTGCAGTAACCTTAGTTGCTACCGTCATGTGTGCTATGACTTCCGATTACTTCCTCGTCGGCCTCGTTTCCTAAGCCGGATGGCATCCAGATGGGTTCGGCCGAAGATCCTGGGACGGGCCGCCGCGAGCCGAGGGTGGGCCCCGTTGGCAATTGAACGGCCAATGCTGAGCCAACCTCATAGAGGGACTGTTGATATTTCTCCATGTGTGGACTGTGGTAGCTGTTGGGGTAATAAGACAGTCTTCAGCCCGTGGCTAGCTGAGAACCCAAAATAAGACAAGCTTCAGGGTCGTGTCTAGCCACAAATGCCGGATCTACGGGGCTAGACTGACAATGGGCTTGCTTGAAATCTCTTCAAATCGGTTCAGAGGACCATCATGCCAGAAGAGTAGTTTGAACTCTCTCAATCGTTCCATATACCGCACCACCATGAGACATACAAAATGTTGGGGGCCAGATGCTTTCAGCATCTTGGACATGAACCTAGTAAGCTAGTCTCCAGCCACAACAGTCCGGTATTATCGAACATGGTGAAATACCATAAATGGAGAGACAAGGCGTTGCTTCGATCCTCAGCTAGGCAAAACCTGAATGCTAAGATATGGGAATCTGGGGGTCGAGTCCGGCTTACTGAAACCCCATGGTATGCCAATCGCCAAAGTAAATACATGCAAACGATGCCAAGAAGTCCAGCCGCAACCACTTGGTTGAAGATCTCTGCTGAATGAAGGACTGATCGAGACAGATAGAACACTGGACTGGAATGCTGGGAACGCTCTAGCAACGTGCCGGAGACGGTTGCTTCCGTTTTCCCCACCTCCGAACTCCACCCTCCATGAGATTGGTCGGGAAGCCACGCGGATTTCAAGCAGCTGAAATGAAACATTGTCTTCAGTTCAGTAATGAACCGGGTTTTGTGTGCGGGGTGATGCCGCTTCGGGGTAGAGGCTGGTAGCTCACGATTTCTAGTTTTACTCAAGGACTTATATCAACGTCTTTGTGTCTGGAGAGGTGCTGCAACAATCTCAAGGTTCTCCCGGCTCATCTTGAGCGTCGTGATCCAAGCCCTTTCTTATCTCTCTCGTTCAACACATCTCATAACTAAGAACCCGGCGGAAGTGCTCACAATGGGGTTTTGGAAGAGGATCGTTGAGCTCCTCATCTTCTCCTCCGAGTACAAGGGGCAGAGCAAGCTCACGTCCGAATTTTCTTCCCTTGGTCGCGTCGGCCCGTTGAGTGAAGGGTTTTCTAAACCAGCCGGCTCGTGTAATACACGCGACAAGCGTGAATGTTGGACTGACGAGGGATTCAACATCGAGACCGACTACGAATTCCATACTCCAAAAGGAGTGGTTCGGAACGTTCGTATCACTTCTGATCCCGAGGCACTATGTGACAATTTATTGACAAAATTCAGTACTACTTGGTTATCACGAATGAAACTATTGCGCCGGATGGATATAAGGTCCAGCGAATGCTGTTCAACGGAACTTATCCTGGGCCAACGCTTGAGGGAAACTGGGGCGACACATTCAGTACATGACATAAGCTCCCCATAACCTGTCCTGGTGGTCCAGTGTTAATCCATGAACAGACATCACCATCAAGAATGATCTCAAGAACTTCAACGGAACCTCCATCCATTGGCATGGAATCCGCCAGCTGAACACTAATTGGATGGATGGTGTTCCTGGAGTGACTGAATGTCCGATCCCGGTAGGTATACTGTGCCACTGAAGATTGAAGGCTTTCGCTGATTGGATTAGCCGGGCGAGGAAGTGACATACACATGGAAGGCTGAGCAATATGGTGTTTCGTGGTATCACAGTCAGTAGATTGCATACTCATTGCAGATCATAGCTAACCATCACAGGCCACTTCAGTCTCCAATGTATGTTGAGGTGAACTCCAAACTATGTGATACTAACCCTTGACAGACGCCGATGGCCTAGTAGGCGCCCTGAAGATCAACGGGCCTACAAGCATGAACTATGACGAAGATCTTGGCCCGGTTTTGATCACTGACAATTACCACAAGACTGCTTTCTCCCAGATCCAGCTTGAATATTTAGGTGAGCGAAAAATAGAGCATGAAGTTCACAACTAACCCCACATCATAGGCCGCCCGCCTGCTCCTGATAGCTTCTTGATGAACGGCAAAGGCAAATACTACTGCTGTCCAAAGCTTGACAAGGAAAAGCTATGCGTTGGCGGATCACAACGAGAGTCGTTCAACTTCGAGGAGGGCAAGACCTACAAGATGAGTCTTGTTAACACAGGAACGGCGACTCACATGACATTTTGGATCGACAACCACGACTTCTGGATCGTTGCTGCCGATTTTGTGCCAGTCGAGCCACGTCAAGCGGATATTCTGAACATTGCTATCGGACAACGTTACGACATCATCGTCAAAGCTGAGCCTAAACAGAAAAGCAAAGAGACGGACTTTTGGATCCACGCTCGCGATTGCTCACAAGGTGGAGCTCCTTCGAATCTGGGGATTATTCGCTACAAACCCAACTCCCATTACATCCCTCATACTCCTCCCATCGATGAGAAACATGTCTGCTACGGCTGCCTTGACGAGATCAGCAAATCATTACAGCCCAAGGTCCGCAGGAACGTCGAACTTCCTGCCAATGCCGAGTACATCAAAGACTCATTCAAGGTCCATCTGACCCCTGATAAGGAAAATCCTCAATTCCACAAATGGGTGCTAAAGAACTCGACTTTTCAACTGGATTGGGCTGAACCCAGTCTTAGCCTTGTTAAAGTCGCCTACGACAAGGGCTGGACCCAAATGCAGTTTCCTGAAGGCTACGAGCCTGTATATCTGAACTACACTCACCAGAGCTGGGTGTACTGGCTCATCGAAGGCAAGTTTAAGGATTCCCTCGACAATGATCCTTCGTCGCACAAGTTGTACAAGAAACAGGCCCCAGTCGCTCACCCTATGCACATCCACGGGCACGATTTCGTGATTCTCGCCCAAAGTGAGGAGGAATTCGATGGCACCGTCGATCTCAGCCCTGAAGTTCGTGACAACCCCACACGACGCGATGTTGCCTTGCTTCCAGTCAATGGTCATCTTTTAATTGCTTTCCAAAGTAAGCAAAATTTCTTCCTGAGATCCTACATATGACTATCTCTAACATCGAATTTGCAGTTAACAATCCCGGTGTTTGGCTTATGCACTGCCATGTGAGTATACCAGACTGAGACATGCTTTTCATCCGCTCACATATGTAGATCGCCTGGCACGCCAGTGGTGGACTCGCCCTTCAGTTTATCGAGTCTCCAAAGGAAATAGGGCCCGCCTTCGCGAAATCTGGTCGTATGCCCCAGTTTGCGGAGACATGTACCAACTGGGCTGCGCATTACACTCTCTTTAACAAGTTCAATGACGCCCTGCAGGATGACTCCGGCATCTGATCAGGCCCAGGCAACCTTGGTCTCACGAAATCCGGTGATTGAGAAGCGGAATTCCGAATTTCTTCACTTCAGGATAAAGAACAAAGGGAATATTTGATTGGATAGTCATCAGGATCATAGCTGCTGCCAATAATTGTGAAAGAAAAAGCCATTCGTCAGATACGCGCCTTCTCACCTTCGCTCAAGCCATTGGTTCCCGCCGCAATCCTTAGCAGAGTCTCTTCCGCAAGCTCAGTGGAACTTCCCAAGCCTGACAGTCGCCATTGTGCTCCCGTCTGGATCTCGAAAAACACCGCCGAATAGACTTTGAACGCTCTCACTGGCTTACCGCTTGTGAAAATCCTTCCGAATAATTTCCATCCCGATGGAACGGCGCCAAGCGGCTCCAGGAGGCCATCGATATAAGGGTTGTAATCGACCGTCATTTTATGCCTCTCAGATCCGACGAAGTGCTTCTTCTGGAAATCACGAAAGGCGCGGACGTCCTTCATCATGCCCTCCTCATCTGGCAGCTGCACTTTCCCGCCTAGAACAGCAGCAATATACCGGGCCTGGGCTTCTATAATTGGCTGCGCGGGCCCAGCCACCTCGACTTGTCCCATGATGAACAGGTTCCTTGATCGTGGCGGCACAATGCGCTTATAGAGATCGACATCTGGAGCTGGCGCGTCTTTGCTTTCGAGAACGCCTGGTGCGAGGTATGGATGATGCGCTAAGCTGTAGCCAGTACAGAGGAGAACAACATCAGCGTCAAGGGTGGTGCCGTCGTCAAGCAGGAGGCCAGTGTCGGTAAAGGAGGCTACGTCGGATCGATGCAGGTTGAAGACCCCGGTAGTTAGCTTCTCGGTAAAGTCGCTTCGTACTGTTGGGTTCTGCTCCATGATGTGATGGTTCGGTTGGAGGATCTCGGGTTGTTTGCCCAAGGCATGGGTGATGATCTTATTGTAGGCAAATGCCTGAACGCTGAATGGTAGCCATGTTGCGCTTGATCGACCTGTAGAATACTGTCAGAACGGGTGTCTCCTTGGATCATCAAGACTGACTGTTCCATGCTTCAACCGGCTTTCCCAGGAGGAATCGGGGCAAAACCCATGCACCACGCTTGTTCACCAAGTTGAGCTCCTTCGCGAGGGGCCCAATTTCGCAAGCAACATCAACAGCGGTCGACCCGAGCCCGATAATCACGACTTTCTTCCCCTCATATGGGGTTGGCGACCGGTAGTAGTGGCTGTGCAACACCTCTCCCTTGAATGTTTCCCTGCCCTTGAAGTCGGGAATCCTGGGGTTGCTGCTGAGCCCACTCCCGCAGATAAGAGCATCGAAAGTCAGAACTTCTTCCTTGCTGTCCTCCGCCTTGGCATCGCGGACTCGAACTTCCCATCCGCCCTCCTTAGTCTGTGCACATCCCACGACCTTCGTGTGGAACCGGACGTGCTTCTCCAAGTCGAAATGCGCCGCGTACTCGTTCATATACTGCAGATGCTTCTCATGCGAATAGTAAATTGGGTACCGAGATGGATCAACCGGGAAATCGCTGAAACCAGTCGAATCGCGACACGAGTTGAGAATGACGCCGTTGTAAATCGAAGAGTGGGCGTCGGGACCGGGGTTCGGGTCGTGAAGCCACTGTCCGCCGATGGCGTGTGCGCGCTCGAAGCACTGCACCGAGAATCCGGCCGCGAGACACTCCTTGATGGCGACGAGACCGCTGGGCCCTGAAAAGGACCGAGTCAGTATTGATCGTCAGGTGATGGATGTAAGAAGCTTACCTGCGCCGACAATCGCGATGTGCTTACCCTGTGACGACATTTTTGTAGCGAGCAGAGTGCAACAGGATCGCAGGAGCCAAAGTGAGAGAATTTCGACGAGAGGATCCTTTGAGTTTTATAGAGCAAGTACGCCCCCCTCGACGAAAGTTCATCCTCTAAACAAAAGAAGTTGAACTACCGTTTCTGGAAATGGTGCCTGTTGAATGGGGGTGTTTAAGTGCTGACGGGCGCCACCACGTCCAATCTAAACCCCTGTACTTTGTGAGAAATGGGCGGCGCCCACTATCCGCGGGAATGAGGTGGTCAGCAAAAGGAGAGCGAGGATGAATCCTTTGACAACGACGAGTCGTACGATTGGAGGTTCTGCAGTTGTCTGGTTTGTCAGATCGGAGTCCTTCTCGGCATGTATTTTCCGTGGTAAGATGCTTCAAGTAGGTGCTCTGGATTAAATGATGGAATCTCACTGGATTATCGAATCCTGCGAGATCAGCATCATTCATTGCAAGCTTTCGAGAAAATGTTGGGATACTCCGACCTGTAAACTTCCTGCTGTGGCCGGATATGGGGCTTCCGGGGGCCAGCGAGTTTCGAGGGCCGGAATTGGACCCACTTTCGGCCCGACGAGACGGAGCTGGGCCGGCGATGACCGGAAGTCGTCTGCAGAAGCAGGTTCACCATTGAAGTACTATTCAAGACCGCTAAGGAGTAAAACTGGCTGGAATAAGTGCCCAGAAAGCATAATCTATATGTACTCGAATACTTCACTAATTTACAGGACATTTTAGAACGGCTTGTGATGAATCAATTCGTTGCCTCTGAGGGTTTGCTTGCCCAGGATTGATGAGCCAGCCGATTGCCTCTGGTGCAATCGGATTGAATCCCAAGCCTTTCATCAGCCTCTACAGAGAAGTTTCAACGAAAATCTAGTCCGACGAATTGAGCTCTCAGTAGGTGTACCTGAAGTACCTAATCCAGCCCAACACCATCACAAGCCGAAGCCGAAAGAGCCACCACGTCTACGAGCAGCCCAGTGAATGCTATCAAGCAGGACTGCGAGAACCAATCTAAGAGTCTCTTCTGGACGCCCTCGAATTCAACCAGAGGAACGTGATTCATTCATGACCGTCGTACCCGAGCCTTCCCTGATCCCCGGAAGTTCTTCACCCATCCACATTAGCCACATGCAAGCCGCGCCTCGGACGTTCGCCGATCCCCGTGCTCCACAGGAAGACCCCCCTCTCCGGTCGGCTCCCAGCTTCCGGGCATTTGCCCCGCCGCGCCTCCGAAGAACATCACCGGCATGGCATGCTCAAGACCGAAGCTCA
Organism: Colletotrichum theobromicola; assembly: GCA_014705045.1. Taxonomy (NCBI): domain Eukaryota; kingdom Fungi; phylum Ascomycota; class Sordariomycetes; order Glomerellales; family Glomerellaceae; genus Colletotrichum; species Colletotrichum theobromicola. Next base: position 329,727 of record JABGLZ010001091.1, read on the forward strand.
CGTGTGCCCGTGCGATCGCCGATAGAAAGCCACGCTAACATATATCCCGGAGCAAGTGTCAAAGCTTACACGAACCATTTGTGCCCCCTTACCTCCTTTAAGGCTTGAACCCGCCCATCAACCGTCAAAGCCACTTCAGATTAGCACCGCACTCAGCATACCAGGCAAGACCGCCGCTGAAATCTCCTAATACGAAACTTCTTGCACCAAATAGCCTGCCAGTAAAAACCGCGAATCTCATAACAGGGGTTCATCTACTGCTTCAACTAAGCAAAGTCCAGAAAACATACGTACACGCGCCTGAGTCAACTAGTCTGATCACAACATCTGACATCAACATTTCTTTTTCCACGAGGCGAAGGCAGAGGCTTACATGTAAACGCATAACATATCGCAGATTATGTACATACAAAAGATGCACACACACTCGCATAAAACACGCGCGCACGACGCGGAGCTAACGCAGCTTATCTACATAATCATTTTGCCGTTCCTGCCGCCGCTGTCTAAGACAGTCCACCCACACCCCGCACTTTCTTTTTTGCTCCCCACTCGTGTCTCTGACCCTCATTTCCAGCTGGACTAGGCTTTTTCGTGAATGACACTTCCGACTTTGCCTCCGCGCTGTCGAGCAGGCTAAGATGTGAGGTCGAACATGCCTAAAGAAAAGAAAAGCCGTTTCTGATATGTTGGTGTCCGTCTGCCTAAATTTAGACGAACCAACGAATTAGAGATAAGACTCGGAAAGCCGAGACAGGGACTACTTTAGGTCACCCTCCACCAACATACCCCGATCGCTTGGGACGGCCGCCGCCCAGCTACGGCTACGGTAGTGCCGAGGAGAAAGAAGGAAAATCCGTATACGGATACATCGGCGCCGCGCAGCGCGGTGCACTGCAGCGCAAGGCGGCATGGAAAGCTCAAGCAAGGAGCTTTCGTTCCGTGTGTTGTTTTCGCCCAAGACATATGCAAAAGTAGTAGAGAAGGAAAGTGCTGTGTTGAGGCGATGCCGAACCGATGATGCGCACGACGCGCTGCGGTGTGTCTGGATGGCATTTGCCCCTTCTTTAGTGTGCCGCGACTTTCTCAATCTTGCAGCTGGAGGTAAGGGGTATGCGGCGGATGGCGTGCCGCGTTGTACGAACGGTTCTTGGTTCAGATGGATGGGCACAGCCGCCTGGTGACACTGCAGCGAGTAGCACGTTGCGAAACTCAACAGAGTAAGCCACAGGGATGAGCCTCGACCCATGGGGGCAATGAGAAGCCAAGATAATGACTACCGCGGAGATTGACAGAGTCGGAGAATAATCAATCTGAAAAGCCTAGATTGGTTGCATGCAGCGCCAAGATGATAAACAGACGCGGGTTCACATTGATCACAGCAAAGTCGGTGAGAATGATTGTGAGAGACCAATGAGATTGGGTGTAAATGACCATTATCGATTGAATGATTACTGCATCTTTTGAGAATATATGACAGCCAAGAAAATTGTAGAAGAGTTTTATCCAAACAGAGGAAACCTCGCAAATAAACAGGAAAGAGAGACGTGCGTGCAGGGGTTGTCATCAATACATCCCGCACACACAATGCCGCCGGCGCCGGTACCTTCGTCTAACACCTTGAGTGTAACATTACGACACCTTGCTTTGTGCGCCATGAAGCGTCTTTTTTGTGCATGTATAGTTGGTTGGCCTTTTCTTTTTTTGCCTTTTTATGAGTAGTTAACGTACTCTTGAGGAGTGACGGGCCAAGCGTCAATACCATCCTGGATAATGGCACTCATGCCACCAGAGATATGGTTCTGGATGTGGCAGTGGAGAAGCCAGGCTCCCGGGTTGTCCACCAGGTAACGGACGGCCATCCACGTAGATGTGTTGACGGCGTTGGGGGTGGCGAAGCCGTCCCTACGGGGAGGATCGACGAAGTTCCATGCCGAAGGCTGGGCGGCAGCAGCCTCCTCAATGGTGTTCCAGGTGAAGTTGCCGGTGCCAGATGCAAGAAGGAACATCTTGTTGCCGTGCTTGTGGATGGGGTGGGGAGGCTGAGGCGGGGTGCCGGCCTGGAAGACGAAGTCGACCCAGGTGTTGTTGAGGGTGGAAACGAGGGTGGGGTCGACGTCGTTGGCCTGCAAGTTGAAGAGGACGGGCTCATCGGACTCGTAATCGGCCGGGAGGAGGAGGGTGTTGTTCAGGGCCCAGTAGTAGGAACCACCCTCAGTGCGCATCTCGAACTTGTGCATAGCCTGAGCCTCGCGGGGGATGGTGATGGGCGGGAAGGGCTTGGCAAGGGCCTGGCGGAAGACGCGAACGGATGAAGAGACAGGCTTGCCATTGTCGAGGACCCAAGGGGTGGAGGGAACGATCTCAGGCTCGGGCTGGCCCTTCTCACGCCATTGGAGCTTCGCAACACCGCTGAGCATCTGTGTGGCGATGACACTAGCAGCGCGGATGGTGAAGTCGCCCTGTTGCTTGTACTTGACGAGAACAGAGTAACGGTCGCCGTTGGTGACGGGGATAGCCTCAACTTCTTGGGGAGTAACATAGGCGCCATCCATGGCGTACACCCACATGGTGTGGTTGTCGATGGAGAACATGCCGGTGTGGAGGTGGTAGGCTCCGATGAGGTCGAAAGCAACCCACTTCTCTGTATCGCAGTTGCTCTTCTCAATCTTGAAGGTTTCGACGCCACCGTCACTGGGCTCGCAACCATCAAAGACACCAGGAGGGATCTTGCTCAGGTCACCCTGGCCACGAGCGATGACAGCCGCAGGAATGCAGCTGAAGGATGTCAGCAAAGTCAATTAGAGCTGACATGGTAAACTCACGCCTTGTCCGTCATACGGGCACCAGCAACGTTGGCCAGGACATCGCGACGCTCCGGGGTCAGAAGAGCGTCGATCTCCTCGGCGCTGCGGCAAGTGACACTGCCCTTGCCGTTAAACAGGAAGGAGTCGTAGCAAGAAAATTGGATGTTGGCGGCAGCAGACAGATCGTGAACCTCCTCCGAGATCATGTGGCGGTGGTCAGCGAGGAGAAGAGGGACGACCTTCTTCTCGGCCTGCTCCATGGCGTGAATGGCGGCACCGTCGCTAGAGATCTGAGCGAAAGGCTTCTGGTGAGAGGCAGAAGGGTGAATTGTGATTGGGCCGTAGAGACCGTCCTCAATAAGACCCTCCCAATGTGCGTGGTACCAGTAGGCGCCATACTGCGTCGCCGTCCACTTGTACTCGAAGCTGTTTCCAGGTTGAATGGCGCGCTGGCTGAGGCCAGGAACACCATCAGACCAAGGTGTGCCCAACATCTCGACACCTGATCTTGATCAGCCATTGGTTGCACCATATCATCACCAGCCGGGGACTTACCGTGGTAGTGGACGGTAGTAGGGTAAGGCAGGTTGTTGTTAACCTTGACTGTAACATCGTCGCCCTCGTTGAGCTCCATCCTCGGCGCAGTAAACTGGCCGTTCACCAGAATCATCTTCCTTGCAAATCCATCGGGAGAGGCCGTCTCCCACGTAAGGTTCAACTCGAAACTACGAGACTCGGCGAGGGCACCCAGCGCCAACGCCAGGGTTGGAAGAATATAGCGAAAAACTGACATCTTTGGCAGCTGTATAAGACGAAAAGGAACGAGTGAGTGGACAGGATCTCAGGCTGAGTATCCAAGAAGAATAATGTGCTGGTGTGCTTCCAAACACTTCTCTCTGGAGACAGGCGGAGGACGATCATGATATATAGGTAAGAGAGCCGGAGGCACTCGCCTCCATCTGGCCCGGCGGTAGCACAAGCCAAGCGTGGGCGATCTGCCATCCATAGTGGCGCGGTGCTTCGCTTGGGGAGGAATCCGAGTAGGTCGAGGTCACCCCGGCCGCGGCGGACAGGACAAGTGCAGAGTGAGGATGGATCATGGATGCCAACCCTACCGCAGATCCGACTGCAGTTCTCCCCTCCAAGGCTCACAGACCGAGCCGCATGGCCCCAATCAGGTCAAGTCATCTCGGCCTTCTAGTCCCGGGAAGGTGTGTATTCTGGGTCAAAGCCATGAACACCTACTCGATGTTAGCCACGTTGTAATCCATCCTGTGCCATCACGATGCGTCGTGGGTTCGTTCTAGTCGCTCCTGTCTCTGCTCCCCCAATTTTCTTTGACTTTCTGGCAAGCTGACCAGCTGGCCGAAAGGTCCGTGGGTTCGTGCAGATGCAGATGCAGGGCAGCAGCAAGCAGCACATCAAAGTATTGCTGAGAGACACATGGAGGAAGAGGATGCAGCGGCTGAAGTGGATGATGTCAGCACAATCACAGAAGAACAAAACTGTGATTGGGAGCAAAAAGCAAAAACAGAGGCACAAACTATTAGACGCGGTCGCGAGTCAACCAAACCATCCCTCTCTCCGGCACCCAGGACTTCCACGGTTATCAACATCCCAGACGGCGATCATTCCGATATTCGATCTGGCCCCAGGGCAGTAGTGCGTTTCCGAGTCCACAACGGCCACAAGCCCAATGTTCGGCCAGGTACAAAGAACCAAACTTCGTACAAAGGACAAAAAAGCATTAGATGCCAAGCAGGCGATTGAACACCTCCAAGATCAGTCGGCGTCCGGCTCCCAGGTGCGACCGCGAACACTGTTTGAGTCGGGCGCAACGCCAATGCAGCCCGTCTGGCCGCTATGCCGGTTGCAATTTCGAAGGCCCCGGATATCTCAATGGTCAGACAAGTGGCTTAAGCTGACTAGCTGTCGTTGAAATTGATCGGGCGCGCGGACCGCTCTAGTACTGGCAGTCCACGGCTGGACGAGAGCAGTCTGTCAGCGAATCCGCAGCAGTCTTTTGCGCCTCCGCGCCCATCGAAATAGTTCATGCCGAGAAGCTCAAGCGCCACACCATAACGCTCCTCCTGAACCTCAAGCCAGCCCTGTTCAACGTCCATGCCCTCTGCATAACCTGCACCGGTGTTCCGCTTTCTCTATTTGTGTCGACAATGTCAAGCCCGGCAGCGTCGAAGATGCTTCGATTGATGCATTCCCCAGGCGCGCACGATGCTCAATCTCTGCTGCCAAACCTACCTCTCTTACTCGGTGGCGCGCGTCGGCTAGGAGCCGTCAAGGAGCCATCCGCAGCCACGCAGATGACTCGCCGACTGTTCACCGTAAAACAGGCTTGAGGCTTGTGTGTCCCGGCTTCTGGGCAGTTTGAACAGAAAACGAAGCCGTTGATGGGATGCGGATGGCGATTTGAGCAGCGCGCTTGTAGACGAGCTTAGCTTTGTACCACAAAAAGCAACATCAAGACAAACGGCTAGTCTCAACTGCAAGCGCCCCCATTGCCACAAAGTTCCCGATATGTTTGTGTGAGCCATCCGTATGGCCTGATGTTTCCATAGAATGGGAAACACCCGTTGAGTCTCCAGTCTGCCGGGAATCGGGGCCAGGTACATCAACTCAGAAGAACGCGTTGCCACGTGCCCGGGCCCTCAACGACCACTTCGTGCCGCGCAGCTGCATTTGCAGTGCGCTTTCCATCCAATCCCTGGTGAAAAATGCTGTGCTACCATCTACGCACCGTACGTGATGTGGTCGGCCTTGCGTGCTACATCCAGACTCTGGACGAAGTTGGTGCCGCCCCCGTAACGAGCGCATCGCGCTCGGCGAAGCACATGGTCTTGGTTGCACCGCCGGTCTGGTATTTCCACTTACTCAGGGCCCGTCCGATCGATTCGCCGCCATCTGTTACTTGCTGTCTTGAGATGACGCGTTCGAATGAGAAGCAATGCGTTCGAGATACTGTCAATGTTTGACATCCACGAGGCGCCCTTTTTTGCAACAAACTCCAATCTAGCTTCCTGGTAACCCAATAGTCTTCATTTCACCGGTACATAAATGGTTGAAGGCTTTTGATGACGCTCTCTTACGGCCGTTTCTGCTGTCATGTGGCTGCCAAGGAGTCCTGAAGCAAGCACTGTTGCATGTCGGCGCAGAAGAATCGCCCTCGCCTGAATCAGTTCGGACTTTTGCGATGACCTCTGGTGAGTTGTCCGAATATGCCAAACAGCTTCGGACCAAGACTACCCTCAGTGAAATCCGATCCTAAGGCTGGGCGGGGCCAGACCATCTTCGATACTCGGGGCGCTCCAGTTGAACAATGTGCCTTGAGCAGTTTGCTTCCACATACAGCAAAAGAAAATGCCAAGAAGAAAACCTACCCGCTTGGTCGCCAGGTACGCGCTATCATGCCCACACAGATTTTCACAGAATCGCGGGATGTGGCGCGCAAAGCATGCCTCGACGACCACGAACAGTCAGACTTGGCAGCTGACGTTTGCCTGGAGCTTCAGGACCATGTCGTCCTTTTTGGACAGAGAGCCTAAAATCGGCCACGATGCTATCTCCCCGGACGAAGTTCCGTGTTCCTGGCCTAGATCTATTTGAAAAGGGCGGGCTGGAGTGGCGTTGACTCCCGCATGGTGGCCGTGCGCACGGAGGGAACCGTTAGGAGGCAGCGAGAACGATCTGAATGTGGGGGACGAACGGTAGTCATCGTGCATGGAGTTCATGATGCTCTTGACTTCTAGCTCATGATCTCCTCCGTGCCTTCTGGCAGCTCGCTGTGGTGATATTAATGTTGTAAGCGACAAGCCTCGCAGTGCTCTTCAACGGCAATGCCATCCCGTCAACAAGCAGGTTTAGTGGGTCATAAACGCCTTAATCCTCCGATTCTTCGGTATCCCGAGGTTCAAGTTTAAGAAATTGAAGGGAAGAGCGGCCTATGCCATGATCATTCGCCCGAAAGACCGCCGAAAGTTGCAGCAGAAAAGACAGAGGCTGGTCACTGCCAAGATGAAGCGCACCGACCAAACTCGACCCCCCAACGGTTAGGGCGTTAGAGTGCAAGCCCGCGCGGGCTTTGGTGCGGCACAGAGGATCTAGTGAAGCTGAAATTCCTGCAGGCCATGAGCAGCAACGATGCTGGTGAACTCTTCGCCGTCCATGCAATCGTATGCGTAAGCGGGACCGATGAGGCTGTATCCAGGTGATGATTCGCGGATAACAAAAGGAACGTGGCTGCCGGAGAATATGACTACCAAATCCTCGGGACACACATCTCTTGGCCCGAGGCCGGGTGTTCCATCTGCGTCCTTGACCTTGAGGATGAATGGGCGATGCCCCAACACCCTCCAAACCCGACGATAAGGCCAAGAAGCCGATGCGACCCAGTCGTCCTGTGCATCGCCGGAGGGGGGCCTCGCGATCCCGGTAAGAACTTCGTAAGCCTCTGGATATCCGTCTTCCGGGTTTGCGCGGCCTACGAGACCCATGTCTGTGATCGGTATTCTCCATAGGTTCTGTAAGACAATCTTTCGTCTTGGACCATCTTCAAGGTTGCGACAGACGAGATCTTCAAGCTCCAAGAGCCACTTTTTGCAATCCTTGATATACGAAGGTGAGTTAGCAAGAGACTCCAATGCAGTCCCAGTATCCTTGATACGTCCAACGATAACACCCGCGACGCTGATACTGGGATTCTCAAAAGTGGCGTCAAATGTCGTCGTAGACCACGTTGTTCCTTTGGATGCGTCGTATATCATCGATCCACTGCTGAAGCCTCCGATAGTTGCAATCATCTTGACAGTCCAGTCGACAGCCCAGCTCGGTAGGCTTGGCGAGAGGGATGTCGGACGACGGTAGGATAACACATCTGGCCCATGATCTTCGACTAATGCCTTCGTAGTGTAGAACAGCAACTTCTCCAGAGTCATGGCTTTTGAATAGTCGACAGGTATTCTCCTTCTATCCCTTTCAGTCAGCAGGCCGAGTAGTCCGTATATCCGATCTCGAGGATCCGTTGATTGAATAGCGCCGCCGGTAGCGGAGAAGAATACAGCATTGAAGAGCGATGTCTCTTGTCTGGTGCCATCCTTGATGTTGTTCATATGGCTGAAATGGGCAATCTTGAAGTAGACATCCCTAAGCGTGTTATAAATGGGCTGATACTTGGGATCGGTATCGACGTATAGTATCATCCACTCGAAAGCACTCCATGCACTGCGGACGTCTTTCCAATCCTTCGCATGATCTCCAATGACCACATAGGCCTCTCTGGCTAGGAGTGCTTCCTGGATCACCCAAACACGGGTCCACCACGGACGTTGGAATAGAGTCCATATGTAAGCAAAATTGAAGCTGGTTCCCGAGCACTCAAGAATGGTTTTGACGAAGGCTTCGCAGATGGAAGGCCCGTAGTCGGGACGGGCTTTGAGATCCTCAAGTGTGCTGCCTAACAGACTGAGTTGGTGGAGAGCGCTGACGCTGGCATCGTCTTCAGGCCCCAGCCATATGAGGACTTGGCGTGCGCTGCTGTAGATCCTGCCCATCAACTGCACTTGGTGTGCTTTCTCCTCGTCATCGGCCTGGTTGATGCACAATGCATCGATCCAGAGTTTTGTGACCTGTGGCTTGCTGAATTTGGCGAGTCGCTCTAGAGCACAGTATAGATTCTGCGTGACGTCGACGTTCTGACCTTCGAGGAGAATCGGGCGAGGTTGGGCAGCATCGCCCCAAACATACGACAGGGCCGTGAAGTCGGGATCGTCGTCCAAACAGTCATGGACAATGGAACAGCTGATGTAATCTTGACTTCTGTCGCCATGATTTATTTCGAGAAGCCGAATATTCCGACTGGCATTCTGCAAAGGTCGGTACTGGTACGCCATGATGGATGCTGTCTGAGAAACTGTGCGCAAGGTGCCATCGGAAGGATGACCGGCTTTGACATTCCTGCCAGCCGCCAGACTGCAGACTCGCCGCCACGCAGCCACGCTAAGAGCCACGTCTCGCCAGACTCGCTGAAGGGTCGTTTCTTCAGCGGCGATTGCCCTCAGCTTCTCTTGCTGCCACTCGCGGCAGATGAGTCTCGCTGATGCAGTCCCGTGATTGCCATGGAAATGCGGCAGGCGATGCAGCGACGGTCAAGCCTCTTGAGTGCGGCGTGGAAGATCATCGCATTACAATGCCCGTCTTCTTTGGTACATCGCCCACTCGGTTATCTCAGGATAGCCTGCAAATGGAGTCAGCCACAATCCGCCTCTTGGCATTGGTGTCATTGTAGTGTACCTCGCGTCTTGAAGGTCGATTCCATGCCGTCGACAGCCCTCAGGGACCCAGCGTATTTCTATTTTCAAACATTTCAGAACTGCACCGCCGCCAGTCCAATGTGTCCGGCTTCTTGGCGACACTCGGCGAGAAACGGGTATCGATGAAGCAAACGCGTGGCGCCGATGAGTAGTGGAAGAAATGAGATGTTTCCGACGAGTCTGAGGGTTTCCAGGAGAGAATCGAGAAATTACACCTCTGCCGCGCTTGACCCAGGACAGTTTGGCAGGCCCACCCGAACCCGCATCCGCACCTCGGTGCTGCACCGATAGGCACGTGCGAAGTTTTCCACTGCGACTTCTCAATTCGAAAAGATGTAAGTTCCTCTTTTGGGAAATGTCGAAGAATTCTCCAGGGCTGATTGGACTGTTTGAGAAGTCACATCCGAAAATGATTAATCATGATTGACGTCCTTTTAAATGACTCTTGGCAAAGGCTCTAAGAGAGCGGGCAGACCGCGACGATAAGCGTCGATCAACTTACTGAGAGTCGTTTTACTAGAAGAGTATTTCGACCACGATTTCAGTCTGTTTCTGCAGGCTTGGAACTAGGAGGACCGAATATAGCTTCAGGATGACTGGGAGTCGTGTCTATGCCGATGCGCAATGATGGTTGTATGACCCAGTACTGCATGAAAGTTGTCCATCATGTTGTTGTTTACACCGATATCTCAGAACGAATGGCTCACATTTTCCTATGTTTACTGGAATGACACTGTGAGTCTTTTAATCCAGCATTCATAAGAGCCGTGTATAATACTGTAAGAGAGAAGTTTACTGCAATGATTAAGATGAAATAATGGTCACGAGTATTTGGAAAGCCTCGATTTAGCTACCAAATTACAAGGCATCTCTTACTTTTGACGAAGTATCGGCCCTGTGTAGTCTATGATCGAAACACGCGCCTCTTCTGCCACTGGTTTTCAACCTAATGGCTAATGACTACATTTTCATTGGCACCTTTGGCCACTCTTGTCACGCAAGGTTCATTCACCTCGACCACGATACTCAATATCTAGAAGGAACCTTGGGAGCATACCTAGAAAGAGAGTTCGTCGTGCCCTTGGCTACATCCTCAATGGTACACACCAGCACCCTGAAGGGTTCAGAAAACTAAGCGCAAGTTTCGGAGATCTTTAATAAATTCTTTCTATACTCGAAGGATACACCCATAATTCCCACCTATCTCGTCCGAACTGTCCATCCTCTATTTCGTATCGTCATACACGATAAGCCATGGATACCCAACCCTCCGACACGATCAACAACATCACTCTTCGCCCCAGGCCCGTTGCGAAGAGCAAGAAACTTGAGCACACCAAAGACTATCAAGTAATTGGCTTCGGTCAGTGCGGTTGGGTATACCACAGTAAAGGCCTCGATCACGTCGTCAAAATAGCCCGGAAAGGCTTCCAAACCGCCCTCGAGACCGACTATACCACCCTCCTCAAAGTATGTGCCGTCTTCGACTCACGCCGGTCTCCAGTCAACATCCCCGTACCAATCCGCTTCGCCGCTCCGACGTCTCGCTGGTGGAAGGCAAACAATTCCATCCTCCTCCGCGCCCCGGACGACATCTCCCGGGAAACGTCCTGCGCCCTCCTGTCCCAGCGCATTCCCCCCATGCCAAAGGGCCTCCGGGACGTCATTATCGACACCTTCTGTCCCGCGCATAAGCGGCAGGAAGCAGTAGCGGACCCAAAGAACGAGGACGCGCTGGCGAGAGTATATCTTGGACGCCGACGTACGCCGGGGCCCCCTCTCCCGCTCAACTTCTCCTTGAGAAACTACAACCTCACGCTGGACCAGATGCTCCAGCTCAACGCGCCCGTGGCAGACTACGCCCGCAAAATGGGCGAGGCGCTGTGTATCATGCACTGGGCCGCCTTCGTCGACGGCTACGGTGTCGAGTTTGTCCTCGGAGGGCGGCAGTCAATACGTCCGGACCTGGCGCCCTCGGCCACCACCAGGGAGCAAGCAGCTGTATCGATGGACGTCGAAAGCGTGCTGCCACACGCACCACCGGCGTACCACGCGGACGCTGCAGAGTTATGGGTCCTCGACTTCGACCTCTGCAGCACGTGGGACCGCGAAACCATGTTGAGGTATCCGGACGCGGTGGTCGAGCAGCTCGTCCGGGCCTTCTTCGAGAACGACTCGTATTACCCGCTACCTTTCGTGAAGGGTGAAGTGGAAGAGGAGTTGTGGGATGAGTTTAGTGAGGCGTATGTGGAAAAGGCTCGTAGCATGCGGCTTGCGCACCAGTTGCCTCGAGACTTCATCCGAGCTTGTGAGAGGAGGGCGAAATGGGGCATGGAAAAGGGGTTAGTCCATGATTTTTGTGAACATAAGCAATGATGGGAACCAAAATCCAAGTCAGTGCCTATTTAGTATCCACAATACCCTAAGAGAAGCTTGAGAAATACTTTCAGAGCTGTAGATAACTCTCCGAAGACGAATAATGTAATCAAATAAAATATGTCCCTTTTGATTAACTACTAGTTGTCTGGTTTATTTCCGTCGCGAAGAGCCTCCTTGCGTTGAAAGCAAAAGAGATAGACGATGAGCCAAATCTCTTTGTCGTTCTTCGTCGTAAGTACGTCGCATATGTATGGTCCTCGTTTCTGCGATGCCAAACATCATATCTATCCTCTGAGCTAGGAAGAGATCAGTCAATAATGACCTTACAACTTGAAGTTGTGCTAGACTACAGACGAAGAACCCGTAACTAGCGCCATGCAACCAATACAGACAAACTCAATCAAGTTTACAACAAAATGAACAATAATCAACTCATATATATCCCTCACCAACACAACATTCTCAATGCACCTATTCACATCACAACAACATGGCCCCCGCGCACATCCCCAGAGACTTCGGACGATCAGAACCTCAACGTCTCGATCCCCGGCCCCGGAACCCTTCTCACAGACCCCACATGCCCTCCGAGTCCCGCCCGACGTGACATCGTCCCATCCGATCACCTCCGCCGAACTACCCGAAGAGCCCCTCCCCCTTCCCCCTTCCAAACAAGGGCCAATCCAGTCCCCGGACGTCACAATGACCCTCATACTTCCAGAACATCCAGAGCTAACCCCCCC
>JABGLZ010001092.1:669-14463 GCA_014705045.1 Colletotrichum theobromicola
ATCTTAAAAAACTATCCTCTAAAGAAGGCTTCTATAAACGTTATAAAGCTTAAGGAATATAATATTAATAGTTATAATAACTTAGAAACCTAAAGCCTCTAATTTAAGTAGACTTCTAACTAAGGGAGAACTATTATATATAAAACCTATATATTATAATTATATTTATTAACCTATATTACTTAATTAGAGGATACTTACTTAAGATAGAAATAATAATAATATTTAATAGATATAATATTTATATATATATACTTCTTAATACTAAAGTAAATAAATATAGTTTTATATATTTATAACTAGAAACCCCTTTAAAGGATTTTTATTAAGCCCTCTAATAGAAACTAAATTAACTTATCTCTACTTCTAAATTTAATAGTAAATAATTAGATATTATAGATACTATATAGACTATTAATTTATATATTAACTACTATATCCTATTAAAAATACCCCTTTTATAACTAAATATTAGCTAATATAATATTATACTTAGCTATAAGTAGTTTAAATATTATAATATATCTCTAGATAAATACTATAAGTACTTTAGCTAGCTAGAATTTATACCTCTACTATAGGACTTTCTATTAACTATTATTTAAGGTATAACTTTATAGTATTAAATAAGGTTAATTTAGAGTATTAGTTTAATATAAAATAATACTAAAAAGCTTTTAAAGTAAATATTATTACTTATAATAAGAAAATAGTATTCTAGCTTATAAAAATCCTTAAGTAGCTCTTATTATTATAATAAATATAAAAAGAAGATACTACTAAGTTAATAGATAAAATAAAGTATACTCTATAAAGTATATTAATTATCTATAAGGAAAAATACCTTCTATAGCCCTAAGATCCCCTACTATTTAAGGCTATACCTATCTAGCTAATATTAAACCTAATAGTTAATATATTATTATTTAAGCGTTAGATCTAAAATGAAACTACTAAAGTTAGTATTATTTTATTATATAAAATTAATAAAATTATTAAAAATAAAAGAATAGATTAGAGGCTTACTAAAGACTTTCTATATAATAATATAGATAAAACCTACTATCTAATTAAAGAGAAACTACTACTAAAGCTTTAACTATAGGCTAATATTTTTAGTAAAGCTACTAATAATAAACTAGTATTATATTATTTATATAACTATAAAATTAAGCTAATAGAAAGTAAATAGAATAGGTTATAATACTTCCTACTCTATAAATAATTACTAAAAGAACTTAAGGTAATATATAAGTATCTAAAAAATAACCTAAATAAGGGATTTATTACTACTAGTAATATTCTTTAAGTATTACTTACTTTATTTATCTCAAAATATAATAGTAGGTTATAGTTTTATATTAACTACTACTACCTAAATACTAGAATAAAAAAAAACTAATACTTATTACTACTTATTAAAAATATACTTATATAGCTTAGTAAAGCTAAAGTTTATATTAAGCTAGATATTTATTAAGCTTTCTATAAGATTAAAATTACTAAAGGGTATAAAAACCTTATAATATTTAAAATATAGCTTAGTACGTATAAATACTTAGTTCTACTTTTTAGGCTCTATAACAGCCTATTAATATATTAGTATTATATAAATAAGGTATTAATAAAATACTTAGATAACCTTTATACTATATATATAGATAATATTTTAATTTACTTAAGTAATCCTATAAAGTATTATACTTATATTATAAAAGTACTAAATAGGTTATAAGAAGTAAAGCTATAAGTATATATTAAGAAATATAAGTTTAGTATTATATAAACTAAATACTTTAAGTTTATTATATTTATATAAGGCTTATAGCTAGACTTTAAAAAGATTAATATTATTAGCTTATAGTAGCTACTAAAAAATATTAAAAGTATATAATTATTCTTAAGATTTTATAACTTCTATAGGAAATTTATAAGGGATTATAAGAAGATAGCTAAGCTATTAAATAGGCTTATAGTTAAACAGATAGAATATAAGTAGATAGAAGAGTATATAGCTAAGTTTAAGAGTTTAAAAACTACTATAATATTAATACTAATCTTATAATATTAGAACTTTAAGCTGCCTATATATATTATAATAAATACCTTAATATCTATTTATATTAACACCTTTCTATAGCTATAGCTTAATAATAACTTATAGTATCTTATAAGATTTTTCTTAAAAACTATATAAACTTTATAGAAATAAACTATCTTATCTATAACTATAAGATACTTATAATTATCCTAGCCTTAGAAGAATAGTATACTAAACTAATATCTATTTTATAATAGTTTAATATTATTATAAATTACTAAGCCTTTTTATTCTTTATAACTAAGAGGCTACTAAATACCTACTAAGTTTATTAGTTTAGCTTTCTATTTAATTATAACTTTATAATATAATATTAGCTTAGCTAAGAGAATATACTAACTAATATACTATTATATAAGGCTGAGGATTTATATATATAGAAGGAAATTAAGGATACTAATTATACCTAAGTTATACTTATACTAACTATATTATCTTATAAAGTTTATAAAGAACTACACTAAATACTAAATAAAGTTATAGCCTCACTAAAACTTACTATTAGCGCCCTTAAGCTTATAGATAAGCTATAAAGCTAGCTACTTATTAAGTCTATCTTATAGCTAAATAAAGACCTTATAATATTATCTTTATAAGGCTATTATACCCTAGTTAGTAAGAGACTAAAGTATTAGATAATTAGAGAGGGAGAAGAACTACTTCTTATAGATAGATATATTATAGTACTATTAAAAGAGAATCTCTATACCTATATTATATAAGAAGTCTATAATTAGTAGTTACTTACTTATCTTAGCTAGAATAAAATAGCTAAAATTATTAAAAGCTAATATTACTAATAAGAACTTATAGGGGATATTAAGACCTATATATAGAATTATTATATATATTAATAAGTATAGAAACTATATAATATAACCTCTAGTAAACTTAGGCCTTTACTAATTCCTATATAGCTTTAGTAGTTTATTATAATAGATTTTATAGCTCTACTAAAGGATTACTATAGATATAATACTATTTAAGTTATAATCTATTAGTTTTCTAAGTACTTAATATCTATTCTTTACTATAAGATAGTTATAATATATAATATAGCCTAAATATTTTTTATTATATATTTCTATACTTTAGTTTTCTTAATAAAATTATTTCTAATTATAGTACTTAGTTTATTTCTAGGTTTTAAAATAAACTTTATAAAATGACTGATATATATATCACCTTTTTAATAATAAGCTACTTATAAATAGATAAGTAGATAGAGATTATAAACTAATACCTATAATAGTAGCTAAGGGTTTTAATTAATAAATATACTAATAACTAGAGTAAACTACTACTTACTATTAATTTTATATAAGTATACTTACTTAATAAGGTTACTAAACTTTCTTTATTTAAGATAGAGTAGGGCTAAAAACTATATATAAGCTATAACTAAGAGAAATATATAACTAAGTTTAATAAAATAGGGGATAAACTTAACTATAAGGATACTTAAGCTATAATAAACTAAATATATAATACTTAGTATATTACTTTAAGCTAAATAGTAGTTACTTAGTATAAGTATATATATATAATAAATAGAAGTTATTACTCTAATAATTTAGCTATAAGTAACTTAGTTTAGGTCTCTATAAAGGGCTAGCGCTCTCTAAACTAATTAAAGCTATTAATACTTTTAGATAGGCTATATTAAATTAAAACTATAAACTTAAGTAGTACTTAGATTATTAATTTACTACTAAGCTATTACGTATATAATATATTTAACTCTAGCTAGTTATAAAAAGCTAGTAATAACCCTCTATTAGGGTAGTATACTACCCTATTACTACAAATAGAGTATATAGATAGGCTTAAGTTTAAGGTTAATAAAGTTATTTAATTAAGGATTTATAAGTAAAAGTTATAGTATTATATTAATTAGCTAAGATATAATAAAGACCCTAAATAGTATAACGCTAAGGCGTTTAAATATATACTAGCTACCCTCTATACATTTTATAATACACACCTAAGTATTAATAGCCTACTAAAGAACCTATAATTATAGATTAATACTATAGTAGCTAATAAAGAGCCCCCTACCTATAATAATAATAATACTACTGTAGAAGTCTATAACACTAGGAATAACTATAATAGGGATAGTATTTAAAGCTTATAGGGTAGGATTTCTTTTTTTCTATATAATAGACAGCTTCTATAGACAGAAGCCCTTAGAAAAGGGGGGGGTACTATTATAGCACTAGCTGCTATGCCTACCTAGAGCGCGTTATATACCTAGGTATATACCCTATCATATGACCCACAGTAACTGCTAGCAGCGCCTATATAGCTCTCACGCGCCTGCGCCCCACTATAGAGTTTTCTTCTTCTCTATCCTTAGATTAATTAATATAGGATTTATTATATTAAGCGTTAGCTAGCTCTTTACGCCCTAATACCTTGCGCGCGCGTAAATAACGCTTATAAACTAAAATATTATATATAGTAAAATTATATATATAAATTCTAAAATATCCTTTTAAGAAAGAATAGTTTAGAAGCTTACTTTTTATAATATGATTAATAAATACTTTAATAAGTATATTTAATCTATAATAAATTAGTTAGTTTTATAAATATATAAAATATACTAACTTATATACTTTATACTCTTAAATAAGAGTAATTAGTTAACTAGATATAAATAAAATAAAAAATTTCTTTTAAAGTATAAAATAAAATTTCTTTTCTTTATATAAATTTCTTAATTATAAGAGAACTTACTTATTTTTTTATTATAAATCCCTATTATAACTTATATATTATATTTTTATAATATTAGATCTTTTTATAAGTTTATTTAATTTATTTCTTTATAACCTTCTTATAATATCTTCTAATTATAAGTACTATTTATATATATAAGCTATATAGAACGCCTTTATTAGAGAATAAGTTAATTATATTAGTAATTTTATTTAAGCCCTACTTACTACTATTAATTCTTAAGAGCTACTAAATAAACTTAATAAGTTATTTATAAGTTACTTTATTATTATTATTAATAAGATTATTTATAGTTTTTAACTCTCTTAAAGAGATTATTATTAATAATTCTATATATATCTATTCTTATGAGTATATTTATAAATATTCTCTAGGGATTATTATTAAAAAAGTTATTAATTAGTAGTTATAAACTCTTAAAGAGTTACTTATTATTTTTATTTCTATTCTTACTACTCTCTTTAATAAAAGTAATAAAATTATAAAATCTATTATCCTTCTTATAACTCCTAAAGATTATAATATTATATTCATTCTCTCTAAATTTAAGTATATAGGAATTAATATTACTCCCTCTTCTAAATAAGAATAAAAGTTAAAGTTTCTTTTTATAGGATATAATAATCTTATTATTCTGAAGAGTAAAAATAATAATAAGGATAACTTAGAACTATTAATATAATATAAGAGTATATTCTTTTATATTTTATAAAGTTTATATTAACTCTTTTTTTTTAAAATATTATTTTATTACTCCTATTAAGAAAAAGAAAAAGAATATCCCTAATAGTAATAATAATATCCCCTCTATTTAAAAGAGAAAGGTTAATAAACTTCTTAAGATTTATTTATTATTTATAAATTAATATTTCTTAAAAATTAAAATTCCTAAAGTTAATAAAACTAAATATAATAAGAAAGTTCATAAGCTTAATATTATTAAGTATCTCTATTATATTATTAGTAATAGTTATAATAAGGATTTTCCCCTCTATAAGTACTTAATAAATATTAGTTATTATAACTAATATATTATTATTAGTTATAAAGAGTATATAATTATACTTCTTAAGTTTTTTTATTAAATAAATAACTTAAATAATATTATTACTAAATATATTACTACTTAAAGTAATAATAAAGATAATATTTCTAAAGTTTATTTTTTTATTACTTATAAAACTATATTATTAATTAATACTTAATAAGAATTTTAATCTATTTATAGCTCCTAATAAGAATAATAAAATAATTAGAAATTAGTTTATTTTATATCTATATACTATAAGATTTCTAAAGTTTAGGATATTATAATTGCTATAGAGATAATTTATTCTACTTATAAACCTATTATAATAAAGAAAGCTATTACTACTTATAAATTAGTTATTATAAGCTCTCTTCTTAAAAAGAAGATATTTCTTAAGATTAAGAGGGAGTTTTTAAAAATTACTTCTTTTAAATTTCTTCTTTTTATTTCTTTTTTATTTAGTAAATATAAGAGATTATCTTCTTAACTCTCTTAAAAAATTTACTTAATTCTTAACTTATTTAATAATAAAGTTTATAAGAATATTTCTCTATTTATTACTTAAAAATAAAGTTAAAGAGGCTAAAAAAGCTAAGTTTCTTAATAAAACGTTTTATCCCTTAAGAAATAACTTTCTTATAAACCTCTCTCCTATAGTTATTCCTATTTAATAGAAGGTTTTTATTTATAAATAATAAGTATTTAATAAAAGTTTTTAAAAAAAGAAAGTTCTTATTAATTAGTAATAAGTCCTTACTAAGTATATTTTTATAGAGAAAGTAGTTTTATTTCTAACTATTAAAAAAGCTTATTTTATTAAAGAATATTAAACTTTTTATAAGTTTTCTTATATTCCTATTATTATTAAAAGTATTTCCTCTATTACTTTTAGCTATATAGGTTTTATTATTTTAATTTTTATAAACTTTATTACTCCAAGTTTTATAAGTTCTTACTAAAGTTTTAAAGTTTTTATATTTTAAAGAGCTTTGTCTTTATTATATTTCTTTATTAAATATAAAAATCTTTTTCTTATAGTTTATTTTAATATCTATAAAGAACTAAAATAACTCTTTAGAAATAATTTTAGAAATTTTAAAGAGTATAAAGAGATTATTATTAATACTAAGTTAGTTATTAACTATTTCTAACTATCTAATAAGAAACTTAAGAGAGCTATTAATATTATTAATACTTTATATTAATAAATATTAAATTCTCTTAAAAAAAGATAAAAATAGTTTTTTCTTATTTTAGTTTTAGGAACTATATAGTTTTAGCTTTATAAAAGATTGATCAAACTTTTTATAGTTTTTATTTAAGTTTAATATTAAATAAAAGAAACTTATTTTTATTTCTAAATATTTATAAATATAATATAACTAAATATATTATATCTTAGAAATTTAGTAGAGAGTAGAAGTATTTAAACTTTATTCTAAAGAAGTTCTTTATAAAACTATTTATAAGTATTTTATTAATTTATAGATAAGTAATTTAGAAGTTTCTTTTTTAATATTTTTATTTTAACTATATATTATAAATATTAATATACTTTAAGTAGATATTTATTCTCTCTTTTTTATTTATAATCAGTCTAATTATTTATTAGTTATTATAGTAAATATTCTAAATATTACTAAGTTTAAATTTAATATTTCTAAATAACTTCTAAAGAGTAATTATCTCTTTTATTATTTTAATAAAACTTAAGAGTCCTACTTTAATAGTTAAAGTTATAACTATAATTTATTAAGTTATTTTTTATATAATTAGTTCTCTAAATAGTATAATAAAATATTCTTATAAGAATTAATATATTGCTTTATTATCTCTAAAAGAAGTATCTATTACTATAAAAAGTACTTAAGTACTTATAAGTTTACCCCCTAAAATATTAAAATAAATTTGTTATAGGGCACCCTAATGGGGCGTGGGGCTCACCGCCCTGGGGCGACTCCAGCTGTTTCAGCAGGAGGGGCCTACATCTAGCTACTATTTAGCCGCTAAAAGGTAGGCCAAGATTCAGTCCTTATTTAATATAGACCCTAACTACATTATTTAATAATCTTAACTACTATCCTATAATAATTCTAAATTTTCTACTTAAGTTACTATTATAATAATAATATAGTATATTAATAATTAAGTAGCTATTAATAAGGGATTACCTATAGAGAATCTTATATCTATAGTCCCTCTAGGAGAAGTATTACTAGCTTTAAATTAAGTTCTTAAAGAAGTTATCCCATAAACGTCTAACTCCTTAAACCTTAATAATAAAGCTATAAATATAAGCTCTACATTATAGCACTAAATTAATAAATTAGAATACTAACTAAAACTAAAATAATAAGTTAATAAAAAAGTTACTAAAGTAGTAAGGAAATATTAATCTCCCTATAGTAATTTATCTAAGAACGCTCTAAAATTTAAGATTAAAAATATTAAGATCTTAACTAATAAGTATATATTTTACTACTAAGATATTTAGATTACTAACTTAAAATAAACTTATTTAAGTACCCCTAAGAAGTTTAAGAAAGATTAGCTATAAATCCTTAATAAGTTAGAATATATAAAATCTATATATTACACCTAATAGTATTAATATATTTTAAATCTCTTACTTAAATAAACTAGAGAGAGTATAAATTATTCTAAGTTTATAAAGTAAACTAAAACTTTTTTAAAAAATACTATTTTCTAAAAACTAAAGATTATATAAAATCTTATTAATACTAAATAGAAGGAGAATTAAGACCTTATTAAGTTTAATAACTACTTATAATTATTAGAGTAGGAATTTACTTATTAACTAGAAAAAGAGTATATATATTCTTTTTATATAAAACTTATAGAAGAACCTTAGAATAATATATAGAAAACTTTAACTACTCTCTTATTAACTTATACTAAGATAGTTACTTTAGCTAACTAAATATAATAAGCTATAAGTAAGAATAAGAAGTATAAGAGTAATTCTTAAGATTATAATAAAACCTCTTTAAAATATCACTCTTTTTATTATAAATCTTAAGACTCTTAGAAATTACTAACCTCTACTTCTTCTAAGGGGAATTAAATTAATAAGAATAGCTAGCTTCTTAAGTATTATACTTATAGAACTTTAGATCACCTTTTTCTAAGATACCCTAAAAAAGGGAAAGAAATAAATAGGAAAGGGAAGGGTTCTTCTACTATTTAGGCTATAAAATCTACTTCTTTTTTAAAATTAAGAAAAACTAAAACTCTAAAGTAGTTCCCTATACTTCCCCTAAGCCCTTATTAGGGACTACTTATTATTTCTATATCTTAATCTAAATAAAGAAGTATTAAGAGATTATATAGACTTTTATAAACTTAGATATTACTACTAAATATAATTTAGTTTTTCTTAAATTTACTAAAACTTATAGGTTAAATTAGGCTAAAATAACTACTCCTATTTTAAAAGTAGCTAATTACTTTTAAATCCCTACTTATAGAGTATATTAAGTCTTAGTTATAATTATAAACTTATAAAGAGCTACTTATTCCTTTATCTAGTTATATATAGCTATTAATTAGGACCTTTAATTAGAAAGGACCTTTATACTCTTCTTAATAATTACGCTTTAAGATTTAAATATCTATCTAGGGGGTATAAAATATTATTAGTATTTTTAAACTCTTTTATAAAAAACCTAAGAAGTTCTCTAAGGGTTTTAGTTTATAAAGAAAGCTTAGTCTATAGTATATATTTATATAGTAGTAACCCTTCCTAAACTAATCCCTCTTCTAAATAAAGAAGATAAAAAAGAGGGGAAACCCTCCCTTAATATCTCTATTCCCCTAGAATTATTATTAGCTACTAATATTCTAGAATTATTAAAAGCTATTATTCTTCTTTTATAAAGATCCTATAATTATAAAATTAATATTATAAAAGGGAAGGATCCCCCTTAGGGACTAATTTACCTCCTTTCTCTAAAGAAATTAGAGATA
This sequence comes from Colletotrichum theobromicola, assembly GCA_014705045.1. NCBI lineage: Eukaryota > Fungi > Ascomycota > Sordariomycetes > Glomerellales > Glomerellaceae > Colletotrichum > Colletotrichum theobromicola. The sequence continues at coordinate 10,533 of JABGLZ010001092.1, forward strand.
TTAAAAGCTTATATTAATAAGAACTTATAAATTAGTTATATCTATATATCTTAAAATCCTATTAGCTCTCTAGTAATTTTTATCCCTAAGAAGGATAGAAGTTTATAGTTATATATTAATTACTAAGGTCTTAATAAAATTATAATTAAAAATTAATACTCTTTACTTTAAATTTTAGAGATCCTTAATTATATTACTAATACTTAATAGTTCTCTAAAATTAATATAAAGGAGGTATATTATAAAATCTATATTACTAAAGGGGATAAATAGAAGACTACTTTTTATACTTAATATAAGTTATATAAATACTTAGTTATACTTTTTAGCCTAACTAATACCCCTATTATATTCTAGAATTATATTAACTTTATATTTAAGGGTATTACTAATATTTTCTATATTATTTATTTAGATAATATCCTTATTTTTTCTAAGAACTAAGAGACCTATATAAAATATATTCTATAGGTTTTAAATTATATAAAGGAAGCTTAGTTTTATATTAACCTTTCTAAATATTCTTTCTACTAAAAGAATATAGATTTCCTTAGGTTTATATTATCCCCTAAAGGAGTTTCTATAACTTCTAGCTAGGTTAAAGCTATTATATCCTAGCTAATTCCTAAGACTTACTATAATATATAAGTCTTCCTAAGATTCTATAATTTTTACTTTAAGTTTATTTTAGGATACTTTTATATCACTAAGCCCCTTATTAAACTTTTAAAAAGTAATAAAGAGGGTAAAAAACTAAGTTTTATCTATTTTAGCTAAATAAAACTAATTATTTTTAAATTACTATATTTAGCTTTCTAATATACTTTAGTTCTATAGTATTTTAATAATAAAAAGCTAATAAGAATTAAAATAGATATATCCTAATTTATAACCTTAGGTATTTTATCTTAAAAGTATAAGGATAACTAATAATATCCTATAGCATTCTAGTCCTAAAAGTTTAAAAGAGCTAAACTAAACTAATATATATTAGATTAAGAGATATATACTATTATAAAGTCTTTTAAGACTTAATAATATTATATAGAAGAATCTAAATATCTTATAGAAGTTCTAATTAATTACTAAAACTTAAGCTCTTTTATATTATAAACCTAAATTATAGGGAGATAAGCTTATTAGTATATTTATTTAGTACCTTATAACTTTATTATTTATTACTAATAAAGTAAAGCTAACCCTACTAATAAGCCCTCTAGATAGCCTAATTATTATAATAAAGGAGTCTTAGATCCTAACCTTTTATTAGGTATAACTAAAAAGGTTAATCTACTATAGAAGTCTCAGCTAAACTAGACTAAAGTAGAGAGTGTATACTAAATCTAAGCTATAACCTAAGTAAAAGCCTAATATATAGCTAAAGATGAGAATATCTATAACCCCTAAATAACTCTAAGTTTAAAAAAGTCTATCTATAAATTATAAAAAATAAATCCTTAATATAGAAAATATCATCTCTATATTATAGAAGAAAACCTACTAAAACACTAAAGTTTAAATACTAACTTTTTATAATATAAAGGTTAAATATTTATCCCTAATAAAATATCTATTTATATAGAGATTCTATCCCTTTACTATAATAACCCCTTATTAGGGCACTTTAGAAGAGATAAAATAATTAAACTAATCTAAAGAAAATTCTAATAGATAAATCTTAATTAAGATATTAGGGAATATATTAATAGTTATAAAATATATAATATAATAAAAATAAAAAGATATAAACTTTATAGTAAACTATAACCTCTATTACTTCTAAAAAAACTTTTTAAAGAAATCTCTATAGATATAATTATTAGACTTCCTCTATTATAAGATAGCTAGAGATTATATAACTCTATTTTAATAATTATAGACTAATTCACTAAGTTCTCCTTATTCTTTACTATTAGTACTATAATAATTATAATAGAATTAGTAGAACTTTTCTTTAAAAAGATAAAGTTATTCTATAGATCCCCTAAGGGAATTATTAGTAATTAAGAACTATTATTTATAAACTAAATATAAATAGATCTTTACTATTATAATAAGATTAAAAAGAGGTTATTAATAGTTTTTCACCTATAAATAGATAGTTAAATAGAAGTAATAAATAAAACTTTAGAATAATACCTTTAATACTTTATAAATAAATCCTAACTAAATTAAATTAAGTTACTCCTAACTACTATATATATATAATAATAATATAAGAAACTTAATAATTAATAAAGCTTTAGCTAAGGCTTTACTTAGGTATTATCTTAAGTTTTAATAGGATCTTAGGGATAAGATCCTAAATAAAGAGATATAAAGAGTATAAAACTACTTATAGAAATTAAATAAACTCTAAGAGAATATATAAAAATTTTAATAAGAATTAGTAGAATCCTATTAGAAAGGGTATAATAACTACTATAAGGAATAGAAGTTTAGCTAAGGATAATTAGTCTTACTCTTATTATAGAACTTACGTTTTAAAGTAGGTAAAAAGAAACTATCCCTATATTTTATTAAACTTTTTAGAATCCTAGATTAAATAGGAAAACAGGCGTATTATCTAGCTCTCCTAAATAAATATTTAAAACTATATAATATTTTTCTAATTAGTTTTCTAGAGCTTTAGAAGAGTAATTAAGGGAGTAATCCCCTATTTATCCTTAACTTAGAAGAGGATAATATCTAATAGGAATTAGATTAAATTATAAACTATTAGGATATTAAGGATAGATACTTCTATTTAATTAAATAAACTAAATAGCTATCTAAGTATAACTCCTAGGTTAGTAAAGATAATATAAATAATACTTAGAAAGTTTTATAATAATATAAAAAAGTATAAAAAAAATAGAAACTAAAAATATAAAGAGAATAAAGGAGTAAAAAGATTACTACTAAATAAGAATAAAACTTAATTAAGAAAATAATAAAAACCTTATAAACCTACTACTTTCCTCCTACTTATTAAGCTAAAAATATAAATAACCCTTTTAAGTAGACTAAAGCTATAAAACTTAACTAAAAAACTATCTATATCCCTCTATATCTTAATAAAAAGAACTAAACTAAACTAATAGAACCTAAGAACCTAAAACTTATCACTAAGTAGAGTTCTATAAAAGAGGACTACTAATTAAAGCTTCTAAATAATATATAATCTCCTTTAAAATAGCAATAATATATAAGTTAGTAACTAAATAAGGAGTATATTTATAAAAAGCGCAGTAAAAGCTAATATAAACCACTTAATACTTAAAGATATTCTAAGTAATATAACTAATATCTCTAGTAATAAAATAGGGGTTAGCCTAATATTCCTTAAAATTAAATTAGCTTAAGTTTAGAAAAAATTATAGTGAATCTATAGGGAATTAGTAATACTTATTATATCTCCTATATTAGTATAAGAATAGGGACCTTAGATAGATCTAAACTAATAATAAGCTAATTAATAATAATTATTAAAGAGAGAAGTATATTTATATTAGAAATACTACTAAATAGTTAGTAATTTCCCTAAGAAATAGTTAAGAATAAAAGCTATACTTTAAATATCTTCTTTAAAGCTATAAAGCTAAACTCCTAATAATAAGTAATATTAAGGGTAGAAAATATTTCTTAAAGTCTCTTAATAAGGTTACTTAATACTACTTTAACTATATAGAGCAGCTTCTTTATTTTACTTATAATAAAGATAATATCTTAGTAATTACTTAGGATACTAAAAGTATACTAAATATCTATTTATTAGTAATATATTTCTGAAATATCTAAGAAGGGTAGGTTTATAGTAATATAGAGAGAACTTTACTTATAATATTACTTATAATATATATTTCTATTTAGAGTAAAGAAATACTCTATTATAGGTAGCTTATCCCTAAAGCTCTTCCCTTCCTTATACACCTTTATAGTAGTATAGATA
>JABGLZ010001092.1:31561-41611 GCA_014705045.1 Colletotrichum theobromicola
GAGATCTTTATAAGTAGTCTCTATAAGTAAGTTAGTATATATGTTATAGTTCTTATTAAGGCTAATAAAGTATTAAGCTTACTAATCTTTAATAGGTAGGTAGGTGTAGTTAATATACTTATAAATAGCTTATTAGTTATTAAACTCTATATATAGATACTTTAGAGTAATAGTAAAGTTATTATATATATCTATATAAATAATATAGGCTTAAAGCTTTATTAATTTATTATAGGTATACTTAACTTTAATATTAGTAAGTTAATAGGAGGAGAAGGTCTTATTAGTATAGCTTAGCTTATTTAGAGTAGTAATAATAGGGTTATAGAGAGTAGTAGCTATAGTAGTATAATCCTTCTTCTTAGCCTCTACTACTTACTTAGTATTATACTTATCCTTATTAATATTAAACTTATTTATAGGGACTCCTCTATTACCCTACTACTTACGCTTAATATTAAGGTTAATATTAATATTAATATAAAAGATATAGAGCTAGAGGTATATAGTAGGGAAGATATTCTTAATAGTACTTTATAAAGCCTCCTTATAATTAGTAATAGTAATATAGAGCTCTTAGGTACTAACCTCTTAATATATAGCTTTAAATAACTTAATTAGTTAGTTATAGCCCTTATAGCGTTTAGTTAAGATAAAAGTAAAGCTAATATTAAAGAGAGAGCTTATATCTATAATACTTATAACTTAGAAGAAGGGTATCTTAAAGTAGTTAGTCTTATAGGTGTTATTAAAGCTAAGAACTTCTAGAAATCACTTCTATATTACCTCACACTAGAGGTAGGTCTAGAAGAGTACTTCTATATAGTTAGGGTTATTAGTAGCTTACTTAACGTAGTACTTAAAGCCTTATTACTTAATCTAGTAGAAGAGAGCTTATATAGTAGTTCTGCTACCTAGCGCGTTAAGGCGTAACTTCTAGCGCGCGTTATTAATATCTTTTTATATAAAGTATAACTTAGTGGGCGTAGTGTTATAGATAATAGCACTAACCTCTTATAGCTTAATAGCTTTTTACTTAGAGAGGCTAATAATAAGGTTCCCTTATAAAGAGGTAAGTTAGTAGTAGGTAGTATAAGTAGAGGGGTATAGAGAGGTAGGGTAGTTATATATTTTATAACCCTTTTTAAACCTCTATATAAACTTCTGTCCTATTAACTTAATAGTAGTAATAATACCCTACTAAGTATAGCTAACCTTCTAGGTAGTAGTCTTATATAATTTAATGCCCTCTATAGTATATATACTATTATAGTTATACTTAAGAGCCTACTACGTATTAACGCTGTTACACTTAGTAGAGCTATTCTTCTAGATAATTATAAATCTATACTAGCGTATAAACGTATTAAGGTAGTCCTATAGTTCTTAGATTATTTCAGTAAGCTTGCTATTAATCCTGCCCTTAGGAGGGTTAGGAATAGCAGTAGGTAGTGTTAATATTAGTAAGTTAGTTAAAAAAAAATCAGGCTGGGTGCGACGTTAAAGTTAGTGCAGTGCTAACTAATCCTATTAATCTGATTAGCCTAAGAAGTAGGGTATCTACCTAGTTAGCTAAAAGTATCTGCCTAAATAGTAAAACTCTTTAAGAATACTTTATAAGAACTTATTATTAAATAATAAGAACTTTTATTTTAAAAAAAAACTTTTATTAAAGATTTATTACTAAGTAATAAAAACGTTTTATTTAATAGGAGTAATAATAAAAGAAAGATTTATCAAAGAGTAATCTCTTAAGAAATTAAAATCCTTTTTATAAATAATAGCTTCTTTATATATAATAAATAGAGAAAAAGCTTTTTTATTAAATAGATTATCCTCTTAAGAAAGTTAAGAGAGTATTCTCTTATAATTATTAAATAATAAAATAAAAAGAGGAGGTATACTAAAAGAAGTAGTTTTAGAAGACTCTTTTTTAATTTTAAAAACTATTTTCTTTAAGACTAGTTAAATTGCTTATGCAGCCTGGATATCCTGCTTATGTGGGGCTCCCCACACCTAGAACTGCAGCCTCTTATTAGTTATATTTACTTAGTAATTAACTGAGTTATTAAATAGTTTAAAAAGACTATAGTAAATATGTTTTTAGCTACTTTTATCTGCTTTACTAATTGATACCTAAATTACTTAAATCTGATATCTTTTTAATTAATGCTATTCTTTTCTGCTTATTGCTTAATTAGGCTGACTGCTTAGTGATCTTATATAATCCTATTTATCTAGCCTTATCCTCTATAAGCTTAGTTAGCATTTTGGCTTCTGTGAGGCTGGGGAGCCTTACTAGTAATATCTCTGCTGCCTCCTCTGCCTCTGTTACTGTGAGCCTGGCTGCTGTGGGGTTTATTATAGCTATAGCTTCTGCTGTATAGCGCTGGCGTGGGTGATGGAGATGGCTGTGCGTCACCTTATTAAGCCTTTAAGTCCCCTATAATCTCCTTAAAAGTATGGCGTGGCGCTGGGTTATCTTCTCTCTCTTAGTGAGATAGGTTTTAGGCTTAGCTAGCTTAGGAGGCTTAGGGATAGTTAGCCTCTCTTCCTAGGGTTTTCACTAGGGTTTATAATAGTAGTAGTATAATTAGTACTTATAAGTAGCTATTATAAGGCTAGCTGTAGCTTATAAGGATAATTAGGTTAAGTATATATTAGAGGGGATCCTTATTAAGAAGGTTATTTATTAAGTGTTATTATAGGTAGTAATATAGATAGGAGAGGCTTTTATTATGTTAGAGGTAGGCTTTAATTATATAGGAATAGAGTAATTTAAACTAAGTAGTAAACTGCTATATATATAGCTTATTTAGGATCTACTTTTTCAGCTATTTATAGACTAATTAATATTAGTTAGTAATTAACTTTAGTACCTTCTTAGCGTAGAGGCTATATATATTACCTATCTAATCCTTAGATTAATTATTAGTGCTAAACTCTATAAGTTAATAGTTCTATTAATCTATAAGATTAGTTATATAGGTTACTTTTTAATTATTAATTATTTATTTTATGCGTTTAGTAAGGAAATATAGATTAGTAGTTAAATTAAATAAATAGCTCTTAATCTCCTTATAAGAGCTTTTTATATATAAAGTAATATATAAGCTAAAGTTAGTATACTTATTAATATAATAAGTAATAAACTCTTTATAGTAGAGGAGGTAGGTCTTAAGTATATAGTTAATATAAGCCTCTTATATTTTAAACTTATTAAGTATAGTCTTTTAGCCCTCTTTAAATAGAGCCCTTATAGTAGTGTAGATTATAGCTTCCTATAGTATTATAAAGCTGTTAGGGCTATAGGGTATATCTTATAGGATAGAAGATATAGTAATAGGCTTCTCTGATATAATACTTATAAGAAGCTGGTGAAATAGAGGGTTAATATATATATCTTTATTAGTAGTAGGTATAAGATCTTCTATATTACTGATCTAATACTTCTTAACTTTAAACTATATATTCTTATTAATATACTATATATAGAGCTATTATTAAATATTAGGCTAGATATTATTAAGGGTAGTCTTAAGGGTTTTCTTAAAGTTAGTGAGAATAATATAGGGTAAGTAAATAATATTAAGATTAATGTGTAACTCCTTAAGGTGCTTAATTACCTACTAATATACCTCTCTATCCTCCTTATTAAGTAAGTAAAAGCTAATATTAAATATAGTGCTAATATTAGTAATATTTATAATATTTATTAATAGTATGCTGAAGTAATTAGTCTTATATATATTATTAAGTAATAGAATATAGGGGAAAAGCTTATATATCTACTTATAGTGTGGGTAGGTCTAAAATAGGCTACTGAGGTGGCTATTAAGTTATTAAAAGTAGTGATTTATATAATGCTTTTTAAGAAGGTATAGAAAGGCCTATATAGGTGTATTACTGCGTAGGATAATAAGTTAGGTATGTTGCTGCTTATTCTTAATATCTTAATGCTTTTAGGGCTGATCTAGGTAGTATGCTGCTATTAAAGTAGTTACTAAATAACTACTTAATATAATAGTCTAAAAGATCTCTTATAGTTTCTTATATTAGCTGTTAGATTACTTCTGATATGAGGGATAGGTGGTGTTATTCTAAGAGGGCTTATGATTATGCTGATTATTCCTTATTATGAAGAACTAGTGATCTTTTTAGTTCTTGTAGTGTATAGCCTTAGTAGCCTATAGGTAGTTAGTTTTATGTGAGGTAGTGGTGTGGACTTAGGCTGCGCTAGGTGGGTTCTAACTACCTGTGTTGCAGTAGAGGTCTTATTATTAAGGTATATGATTTTTATAGTTTGATAAGTAGTAATTAATAATTATATATCCTTACGTTTTTACTTAGCTTATGATATTATTAATTAGTTGCTTAAAAGTATTATAGCTGATCTTATTACTAATTAGCGCTTTGAGAGGTATTGTGGTGGTGTTGTTTTGGGTAGGCTGGTGATGGTGGTGGTAGTGATGAAAGATGGGTGGAGGGGTGGCGTTGACGTGGCGCGAAAATCGCTAAGTTTGAAAAAAATCCTGGATTAAATCCGATTAATGGGAGGCTGCGGTTCTGGGTGTAGGGAGCCCCACATAGGCAGGATATCTGGGCTGTATAGGCAATTTAACCTAACTCTTTTCTTTTTATAAAGAGTATTTATAATAAGCCTTTTAGCTATAATAAGCTCTTAAATTATAATAAGTTCCTAAATAGAATACTTTATTATAATAATCTCTATAAGAATTATAAGATTTTAAACCTTAGTTATTTTATAATATATTGAAATAGATTAAAATAACTTTTATTTATTTTATTTCTCTTATTATATAATAGAAATAAATTAAAAATACTACTATATATTATTTAAGAATATAATTTTATAAATAATAAAAGAATAAACTTCTTAAGTATTTTCCTTGATTTTATTTTAAGTAGTAATATATTAAATAGTTATTATAGTCTATTTACTAGCTAGAAGCTATAGTAGTAATAGCTAAAACTATATATAAGTAAAGTGTATAATAATAATTAGAATATAAAGGTAATTAATTTTAGGGTTTTATATTCTATAATATAAAAAGGATATCTTCTTTATACTTATAAAGTTTAAACTCCTAATATTTAAGATATTAATAGTCTCTATAAATATAAAATTATTTATATATTTAGCTAATTTAAATAAGAAAAGTTTATAATAAGTACCCCCTTTTTAGAGATACTTATTCTAATTATTATCTCTAAACTATATATATGATAGCTTTTTTTAGTTTATATCCTAATTCCTCTATAATTCTTAGTAACTTTATTATTTTTATTACTTTTTTATTAATTAATTAAATTTTAAAGTAGTATAGCTATACTTGGTAAGTAAAGTAGGAGACTTCCTAGTAATAAGGCGCTTTATATTAGTCTTATATATATCTATAATAAATATATAAAAGTAGTAATTTCACTATATAGAGCTATAATATCTATTTCTTTAACTTTATCTATTATAATATAAATCTTATTAACTATGGTCTATTTAGTTATTAAATTAAACTTAAGTTTAATAACTTAAGAAGAAAGCTTATTAATAGTAGTAGTATTAATATTAGTAGTAATAAAAGTAATATTATTTATAATATTAGTAACTTTATTAGTAATTCCCTTAATTTAATCTAAGTAGAGTAAACTAGAGTTCTTAAAACTATTTATAAGGATTTTAAAGTATTAATTAACTATCTTAATATCTCTATAAATATAGGAGTTAGTAATAATAATAGAACTAATATATATAAGTAGTATAATAAATATTAAGTTTAGTTAATAAAACTTAATAAGATAACTAGTATTAATATTATTAACTTTATTATACTTATCAATAAAATAAGTAGTAAAGACAGATATATAACTAGGGAGATAGTTATTCTAAAACTTCTTAAGGTTACTATTAATTTTAATATCTTAATTCTATTTAGTAATATTATTAATAGTATTATACTGCTCTAAAGCGCGCTTTAATATATCTTATATATAATAAATAAAAGTATTTAAAGAGATAATACTAATACTATTAATTATATTAATAATTAGATAAATCTCTTGAAAGAGAATAATATTAAAGTAGTTAGTAAAGATAGTAGTACTATAAGATTTAGTAGTAATAATAAATATCTTATATTAAATCTTTTAGCTAGTAATAAACTACTTCTTTTTCTAAAAAGTCTCCTCTTTATTAAGTTTCTAAATTTTTTTAAGAATAACTTTTTTCTTAATAGGAGTTATAATATCCTTACTAACTTTATTATTAGAGAGAGTAAAATTATTATTATCCTCCTCTTTAATATTACTCTTAGGAAAGGAGCTAATATTAACTAAAGGCTTATTCTTAGTAGTTTACTTAGTATTACTATTAATTAGAGATATATTTTTAGTAGTTTTCTTAGTAGTATATATATCTTTCTTAATAGTATATTTATTAGTAGCCTCTTTAAACTTATAAACTTTCTTATACTATTTATAGTTTAACTTTACTACTATAGTAAAGTTCTTAGTATTATTATTAAAAAAGAGGTATTACTTAGCTAGTTTATTAAATTTAGAGCTAATTTTATAGTTCTTAATAATAGTATTATTATTATATATATTAATAGGGGTGAATTACTATTAAGTATAAAATACTATATAGAGGGTTTTATAGTTAACTTAAGATATATTATTATAGTTATTAATATAGATAATATTAAAGCTATTATAGTTAGCTATATTAGTAATAATCTCCTTAGTTATCTTAATATCTTATATGTTAGTATTAATATTAATACTTATAATTTAGTAGCTACTCTTAGAGTTAGTAGCTTTAATTTTATAACTAAGATTAAAGTAAAAAGATCTAATAAAGCGTTTAGCTATAGTAGTAGTATATTTATTAGTAATAATAGAAGTAAAGATAAAACTATTATTATTATTATAGGATTTAATTACTATTAATAGGGGATATTTATAAAAAGGTTATTATATAGATATAAGTAAGTTATAATAAAGAAGAAAAGTAATAAGTATACTTAGTAGTAGATTTTTTATTATAAATATAGAAAAGTAAGTTTTTAAATAAAATTTAAAAAAAAGTATAAATCTTAAGGGTTATTCTTACTTTTTTTTATTAATTATAAGGTATTAAGAAAAATAAAGTTAAAAAAAAAAGTATATTAATAGTATAATAGGAAAATAAAGTTTCTTTAATATTCAAGTTAATAATAATTAGTTATTCTGGAAATAGCGTTATTTATTAAAAATAATAAAAGAGTTTATTTATTTTTAATAAGATAAGTAAAGTTCTTTAAGTTTTATAACTATTAAACTAAGAAACTTTACTTTATAATTATAAATAATATTAACTATATTAAGGAGAAAAGATTTATAACTCTACTAAGTATTATTTCTTAAAATAAATCCTTTCTACTATATAAGATATTCTACTTATAATTAGTATTTTCTATAAGAGATCTTATTACTAATAATATAGTTTACTTCTTACTTTTTATTATTATTAATTTCTATTAGTTATAATAGTAATATTTTATAATAAAATAGGTCTTCTCTTTAGCTAAATTTATATAGCTATATAACTAATAGAATTAGGTATATTCTCTAATAGCTAGAGAAATAAATATTATATACTAGGGGATTAATTACTTATTTAATATAAAATAAACCTATTTAATAAGTAATCTATTTATTATTTTATTATTTTAATAAATAAAATCTATAATTTAGCTTAATTTATACTTTATTTCTTTTATTAAAAGTTATATTTAAGTAGTATTTATTATATTACTCTCTATATAAAAAGTTTATAATATTGATCAAGATTAAAGTCTCTTTTTAATATATTTCCCTTAAAACTAATAGATTAGTAATTAAAATATCTTTCTATATAATTATATTAAGAATACTATAAAGTTTAAATCCTAATATAACTTTATTTAGTAAATAGCTAATAGTAGCTATAAGAGAGTTATTAAAGTTATATTATAGAATTAATAATATTTTAGTTTATAGGATCTTAAGAAATTTAGAAATATAGAAATAAATTATAATTTTAACTATTTAGTTTATTTTTTTACTCTATCTATTTATTTAGAAGTAGTATATTATAAATAATAGGAGTTTTATTTATAGAGCGTTAAATATTACTACTTTAATAGTAGAAATAAACTTTAGGTCTTTATTACTAATAATCTTATAAGGGATCTTCTAGTTTACTACTTAGAACTTTCTAAGTAGTACTTTAGTTTATTCTTTAGTACTATAAGTTATATATTTTATAAGTAGTAATTTCTTTTTTAAGAATTTATATATTATTATTACTAAAATAATAAAAATAATAAAATTAAGTAATACTTATATAGTTTTAAGTAACTTAATTATATATATATTAGTAATAAAGTTAATTATTATAATATTATAGGGAATATTTATAACTAATAAAGATGAAAATAAACTTAATAGTTTAATATAGTTAATTTAGTTCTCTATATATTTATTATAGTAAGATATATATTATTATACTAAGAAGTATATTCTATAGAACTAAAAAATCTATATTTCAGCTATTATCTTATTAATATTTAAGTAGTATTTTTTATTATAAATAAAGTAGAGAATTACTTAAACTAAGTATTAGGAGATATAAAGTCTTTTTATATTATTAATTAATATGTAGAAGAGAAGTTTTTAAAGTAAGTAGTTCTAAAGTATTATTTAGTAGTACTTTAGTAATTATTATTCTACTTTAACTTTTTCCTCTTTTTTCTCTCCTTTTATTAATAACTACTATTATATTAATAACTTCTTTATTTTATTAAGTTAGTAGAGGATCTTATTATACTTCTTATTATTTCTATAACTACTAATAATTTTAGTAATAAATCCCTTAGATATCTCTAAAGTAATACCTCTAATTAAACTTATTTTTAGTATTTTAGTAACTAAAAAATAAAGGTTATTATTCTATTATTAGGGCTTTTATCTTTATAAGTAATTTTAGCTAAACTATTTTTCTCTTTAAATTAATTAAAATTATTAGATATTTAAAGGATTAGGAATTAAGAGAGAGTATTTAGTATTATATTAAGTTTACTAAGGATATAATTAATATTTAAGTTAAATTAAGAGAAAGTGATATCAATTAACTTTAAGTTTACCTTATTTAAGTTTATTATTCTTAGTAATATATAAGTAAAGATACCTCTTATTATTATATAATTTATTAAGATTTAGATTAAATAATAATTAAACTATATAAGTTTTTAGAATTTCTTCATAACTTTAACTTAAATTATATTTATAACTTCTATTTCTATAATAAAGTATTACTTCTTAAATAGAGAAGTTACTTTATAGAAGAAAAGTATTAATAAGATATATTTTTATATATTGTCTTATTTTAAAATATTAATTCTATTCTATAGAATATTTAACTAGAATATTATAAGTTTAAACCTTTTTTTATAAATATTAATTTTAAAAAAAGAGGGGGTTATTAAAGTTATAGTAATATATTATAACTTAAGAATAGAAGTTCTTATAGAGGGTATTCCAAAACTTAAGTCACTTTTTAAACTTTTTATATTTAAATTAACTTATTAAGTCTTATAAAAAAGAGGTTATTTTTATATAATTTTATATTAAAGTAGGTTTTCTTCTCTTATAATAAGCTAGTAATTATATTAAACTATAAAATATCTTATTATAGCTATTTAGTTATTTTAAGATATCTCTTTAAGTTATAGAGGTTCTTAAGAAATTTAAAGTTATAAAATACTATAATTCTATTATTAATTCTATAGATTCTACTACTATTAATAATATAGTTAAGAAGTTTAATTTCTAAGAATTCTATAAAGAATTTCTTTTTTAAAATATATAAGTAGTTATTTTTAAGGATTTTTAAAATTATCTTAATATATTTAAAGTAATCTTTGTTATTATTACTAAAAATGATAATATTATCTATATATATATATATATATATATATAATATTAATATTTATATAGTAGTCAGTTTATAAA
>JABGLZ010001093.1:423-32943 GCA_014705045.1 Colletotrichum theobromicola
TAGTCGAGACCGGACTCGATCTCCTTTTTCGGGGCGCATCCGCCGGCTGCAGCAGGTGGCCCGATTTAATAACTACCCACAAAAAGGGTCGAGAAACGTTCTGGGTGCCACGGTCCCCTACCTAACCCAATACAACGGCTACTTCCAGCTGACATGAGGAGCGCCTTTCGCTGGTTAAACCCAACAAGTACCGAGGACCCGTCCAACCGGTCCACCGCCGCCGCCCACAACAGACAAGACAGGCGCACGCCCATTGCAAGTGACTGCGCCAGCGCCGATAATATTAGTTATCGTGCGTCGGCGTCCTCGTCTGCTTCTGACAACGCCTTCGCTTCTCCTTCACCAGGCTCCTCCAACTCAACCTCTCTCACCCCCAACTCGCCTTCCCCTCAACCCCTCACACCCACCGACTCTTTTGACGTGCCTGATTCCCGTCCAAGCGTGTGGTCATCCAAACCAATCACCATCGCCACGCCCACCCGCGATCTCTCACGCTCCCCCTCAGCTGTCCCCGCCAAATCCAGCTTCGACAGAAATCCCTTCCAGCTGCCCGACGAACTACTCAACTTTCCTCCCATTCCGACCAAGAGCATCGATATGACCACTGGCCCCGCCATGGATTCGGCCATGGGTCGGAGTCGTCAGGACTCCTTTGTCAGCGCTGGTCCCAAGCCCATTTCTATGGCCAACCCCAATCGCGATCATGTCAACCGCCAACGACGCGAGAGTCTTGGTCTTGCTGGCAGCCTGATGGGCGGCAATTCCAGCTGGGCCCCCATGTCCTTCGGTAGCTTCATTCGCGACGAGTAAGTTCAATTCCGTCTACACTGGGAGAGTGACGTCCCCGTCGCGTCGCCAGGACCACGAATTTCGTGAGACTCGGGCAATCTCCAGAACAATAGATCGCTGACTTTGTTGCGCCAGTATTGCCATGGCCGGCACCTCTCCCTTCGCTCATCAGGCATCGCCGTCTTTCCACTCCGGCTCGTACTTGCCCAAGCTCGAGGCCAGCTTCATGAAGGACTTCACCTGCTGCGGCCTTAATCTACCCAACCTGCACGATCTTCTTCAGCATTATGAGGAGTCGCATACTCAGCCGAGCCCGAATACTGCGCGCAATGCGCCCTTCTCGGTCATGTCCACACAACCGTCCTCTAGAGCAAGCAGTGTTAGACCGCCAACTCAGCAACAAAATACGGCTTCCTTGTCTCAACTCGGTCAACAAAGCCGTCCGGGTTCGAACCTGGGTGGAGGCATCGGAGGCATCGGCATGCAACTAGGTCAGCAAAACATGTCGGGGCAGCAGAGCCAAATGTCACATTTGGATGAGATGGAGACCGTCGGCGACATGGAGATGGATGACACGCTGGGGCACATGGAAATGGACGACAGCCAGCGAACCATGTCCCAGACTCGCCAAATGTTTGGTCAACAGCAAAGACCGCAGCTGCATGTCAACGCCTCAGGTCTCACTCAGGGATTGCGAACTTCTCAGCCACCGACGCCTGCAGCCGCGAGCTTTGGTCTGCAGCACAACCCCACCGTTTCCTCTGTAAACACGCCCACGCTTACCACGCAGCAAACGCCTCAGCAGCAACGGTCAAACAACGGTTTCCTCCAGAACTCTCAGATGCAGTCCATGGATGACATGGACGAGGATCTGCCCGGCATGCCAATGGGCGGCAACATGGAGCTGAATGGATCTAACTTTGGGGATGTGAACTTTGGCAACTCCAGCACGAACCCCGAGTTCTGCATCAATGATCCTGCCAAGCACCTCTACAGCCCGGGCGGCGCACTTACCAACCAGCAACGGGCCATTCAGCAGCATCTCATTGGAATGGGATTCGATCCCAGCCAACCCAACAGCCCTGCCAACAAGGCTCTGATTCAAAAGTTTGGTGCAATGATGATTCCTGAGGAGCACAAGCCCTTCAAATGTCCCGTCATCGGCTGCGAAAAGGCGTACAAGAATCAGAACGGCCTCAAGTAAGTTTACAATGACTTTGTTGGTGTGAAACTTGTGCCTGACCATGACTCAAACAGGTACCACAAAACTCACGGCCACCAAACGCAACAATTGCACGAAAACGGTGACGGAACTTTCTCCATCGTCAACCCCGAAACCAGCGCACCCTATCCTGGCACTCTTGGCATGGAGAAGGAGAAGCCATTCTCCTGCGATGTATGTGGGAAGCGCTACAAGAACCTGAACGGTCTCAAATACGTTAGTTATGCTCTATTTCCGCACTGGCGAGATGCCGAGGCTGACCCGAAGCACAGCACAAAGGACATTCCGCACCGTGCAACCCCGACTTCAAGTTCCTGGCTGCGGGGCTCCAGAACCTCACTAGCCTACCGGGTCTCATGGAGAATTCCATGTCAAACCTTCCTGGGATCGGCGAGGACCAGATGATGTAGGCACACAGAAGCAACGTCGTCAGGCGGGATTTTCCCGATCGATTCATCCCCCACGTGGTACTGAACTTGCCACGATCAAGGGGGTTTATTGAATTATCAGCAACATCCCGGCTTGGGGCCTGGAAGCGTCCACCCAGAAACCCGATGCCACGGAGTCGGTTTGCAGCATATCGTGCGGCGTTTGATTGCTTTCGCGGACATTTTATTTTCGGTCGATTATCAGCTCGACCAAGTCTGCTCTTATCCGTTTTATACCCTCATAGACTTGCCAGTGACGTTTTGCGACCGGCCACGATACAACCCCCCCTAGAATTAATACGAGCCTCGGAGACGACTGAGGACAGCTAGCCACGCGCGATGGGACGATGCCAGTGTTGCTCGACTTCCCAGCGCTTTAGCCTTCTTTTGTCGATTATTGACAACCTCATGTCGGGGTATCTTTTTGACCTTTTCCCCCTACTATTGTGGTTACCGCTGGCGACCCCAAACTTCCCGGAGGCACAGGATGTTGTCCAGGAGGGTTATGAGCGAAAGGAAAGAAGGAGAAAATGGGAGGAGAAGAGTTGCATGAATTGCAGAACATACGTGGCCTGACGGGTCTTTACGAGTTTGGACTATGACAAGGAGGAAAAAAAAAAGGGCTGGCTGGTTGTTTTCACACACAAAATCTTAGGTCATCAAGCGGCCTAGCCTCCTTTTCAGGGATGGACATCTCCCCTCGACAGCGTTTGTAGCTACCCCAAGGATAGTTAGTTGGTTGATGAATGCGATTATGCGGGCGTTGTACGACGGGTACTGGTTAGGAAAAGTTGAAGTTGTCTGTTTCGAAAAATCTTGTTTATTAAAAAATAGACTGAATGGATTGAGCTCTCGCACAGGAAATAGAATCGTATCATATTCTTGGCATTGATGTATGGGATATCTTGTCTACAGGCCCTCAACTCCAGCGCATGTCCCTCCTTTAAAGCAGCTTGCATAAAGAATGAACAGGCAAGCGAAACTAACACCAGCATATGCAATAAACAACTGCCCATGCGCCCCATTGTTGATCCCACGTAAATCGCTCCGTCGCTAGGTGCGAGCCATCGAACCACAGCCACAGGCAGTATCTAGTTGCAGGCTCTCGGCAGTTTGAAACCAACCCAAGCTGTCGTAAACCCACCATCGATCTGGTATCATGACATAACTCATGTCATCTCCATCCCGTCTTCGTCGTCGGCCTCGCTGTCCAGAAGCTGCGTATGGTTGCTACTAATGCTCTCCTTTCGGCTAACAATAGAGCATCCATCACCGAAGCGGGTACCAGCCAAACCACCAACGTACTCAAGCTCGTCGCCACCAACAACACGTCCCTCCATGTCTATCTCCTGTGATAGCTCTACCAGTGCCGCGCGCGGCAAGCGAAGGAAGCCTTGAGTGCGAACTATCCGGCCCCAGTGTAAGAGGCAAAATTGTGCCGCACGTTTCCGCAACCAATCTTCATTGGCAAGTCCAGCACAGTGCCAGATGATGCACGCATGGTCAACATCTAGCTCCTTTGACAACCGGTTCACGCAGAGTAGCCGCAGATGCGGGATTCCGTAAATGTTAGACATGACGAGTAGCCCGGCAACATCGGA
The DNA here is from genome assembly GCA_014705045.1 of Colletotrichum theobromicola. Classification (NCBI taxonomy): domain Eukaryota; kingdom Fungi; phylum Ascomycota; class Sordariomycetes; order Glomerellales; family Glomerellaceae; genus Colletotrichum; species Colletotrichum theobromicola. The sequence goes on from JABGLZ010001093.1 coordinate 4,464, forward strand.
CAATTCGGTGGTGGCGCCACTTTCATTGACAGATGTACCGTGAATGCTGTCTGTGTAAAGATAGTAGAGAAATGCCTTCACAACAGTGTAAGGCTCCGGGATATGCATTCTCTTCGTATGAAACTCGGCCATTTGGGAGTTGTAAAGTCGGGCAAAATGTGGCCAGCGAGCCTGAAGGATGAGCTTGTGGACATGGATCGGTGGTGACGTTGGGGCGTCAGGAGCGAGCCAGTTTTGATCCGCTGAAGAGTTGACATTTCGGCTCATCATATCGTCGTCTTCATAATCGCCCTCTGAAGCGGTGATACTGAAGTCGGTCCCGCTGCCTGTCTCTGGGGGCTGGTCGAAGAGTTTGGCCAGGTCGGCACCAAGACCTTTGGACGGCTGGTCTATGACTCTGGTAGTTGGCCGGGATTCTGTTCGCGGCTCGGAAGAGATGTTGCTTCCAAGGAAGCCGTACCGACGAAGGTCCATCTCCATTATATCACTATTCAGGGTGTTAGCAAAGTCTCCGACTTGTGAAGAGAGGTACAGCTCACCTAAGATATTCCTCGAAACCATTAGGGCCGAGGTCAGCTGCGGCAGGGTCGGTCGGACACCCAAGAAGCCACGCCTTTGTGCCATCCTCGTTCATCGTGCAGTAATGCCAGCGGTACCCATTTTTGAATATCTCACGACCTTCGGCAAGCTTTTGCCACCTTAATGTTGGGAGATCCAAGGCCGACAACGAGCATTCCTTAGATGTGATGGTTGTCGATGGCGTAACGAAATCAAGTAGTGTACCGGACGAGTAGACATGAAAGTGAATCCCGGAGCCCTGTGAGGGTATGTTGGGCCCGGACACAAACTTTAAAGACGAGATTGTTCCGGGCGCCATCGGGGCGAATGTCTTGAGTTGGAATGATGGCGGGTTAACTTGTTGAGTACGAGAGTTGGCGGCGTATCCAGAGGCTCCGACGGCAGGGGGAGGATGGGACATTGAGTATGGCTGTCTTGGTGAACCGACTGTTCGACTAGTGCCTGTTTGTCGGTCGAAGATGCCAACATGGGGAGAAGATTCGAAAGCCGGGCTGCCTTTGAGGTCTAGCCACCACAGATCTCCAATCTTGTCCATGTCCTCAGAGAGGCCGCCAAAGACCCAGACTCGGTCGCCCCAGATGTAGGCGGAATGATCGAAGCGCCCTACGAACCGCCACGAACGAGACCATGTGAAGGTCTTCAAGTCGAGGTAGCATATATCGTCGAGCACGTAGTTGTCATGGCCCGTTATGCCGCCGACTATGAACAACTTGTCTTCGTGGAGAACAGCGGCATGCCTTGCTCGTCCCTTCGGAACCGGGCCAGTCACCTGCGGTTGTGTCCAGTGTGCGGTCTTCAAGTCGAACATGATCAGGTCCGAAAGATATGTGCGATGTTCGTTTTCGCCGCCAAAGACGAGCAATTTATCGCCTTGGTAAAGGGTAGCCGTGTGGCCTATAGTTGGTTATTAGACGACGAGACAGCAGCGGGATCGAGGTAGCAATGACTTACCCATACGCACGCCGGGGATATCGCCGTAGTTATCTACAAGGCTCCATTGATGGCTGATCAAATCCAGCTTGAGAACATGGTTGTACACTTCGTCGGTGTATTGGTCAAAGCCTCCAAAGGCGTATATTTGATTGTTCCCGCAGTAAGTGACGGAGGCATTGACGAGACAGGCAGGGCGCTGACCCAGGGTCCTTGTGATTCGAGGTCGGTATCCATCTAGCGTTCCTCTGTTTTTAATAGGGGAGTTGGGCATGATGTAGGTATTGTTGCTTGATGCGGCCGAACCTGGAGTCTGGTCCATCGGTGACGGGGTCGGTTGCTGCGATGGCGTCGAAGATGAGGATGCTGGTAGAGCCTGGTTCGTCGGGACGCCAAAAAGGGACTGTGACAGGGGCACTGGAGTTCCTGGTTGAGGCTGCGGCTGGGCCATCGTGAGCGAGTAGGGTGGAGTTCGCAGGTGCTATAATATCATGCCAACCGTTGCCCACGAGGTCGCAATGAAGGTTTCGCAGGCCTTGAAGTCTGCGGGTACCAAGGTGGAGGGCCGGCCGACAGAGAGGAAGACAGGTCTCAGAGGAGGTTGATAACACAGCAGGTAGTGCAGTGTCGCCTGGTGTCGTGTCGTGTCGTGTTGTGTCGTCGTCCCTGTTCAGAGTTGCGGATGTACAGAGACGGGACAAGAGCGGGCGTGGATGGAGGACTCGGATGGAGGGTGCAGGTGCGAGTGCAATCTCGATAGAGATAGTGGACAGGCGATAACGAGATGGCGCTGCCGTCGCAGGCTGCGATGGTGGAGGTCAAATGTTCCTGCATTGACAATCCGAGGCCACTCTTAATTTTGGGCAACCACGGGCCACACTCAATGAGCCGTCGCTCGGCGCAGTGCAGCGTCCTTGGTCCACGTTTGCACCAATGCCACGCCCTGCACTTGCGCAGGCGCTGCAGCTCTGTCGTGGCAACTGCCAGGGAAGGGGCCCCTCCTCTAATTGGGTAGCCCGGTTGACGGCAGCAGCCGGCCTTCAAAAATTTGCTGCTCGTGACTGTCCGCTGGTCCTTAACGTAGTGCAGTCTGTCATTGGTGGCGTCAGTGGCTCCACTATGTCAGTCGTGGTCGACCGCCGTCCTCAGGGCGAACATGGCCCGGGCGTCGTTGCCCGGCCGCAACGATGGTGGGGCACAAAGTAAATAAAAGAGTCGAGAGCTCCTGACCAGCTTGAAGACATCTCTTCTCTGTACCAAACCTCATCACTTCACAGACCTCATACCTCCTCAATCTCTCTCGATCCAAGCTCTTAAGCTTGGTGATTCTCTCCATCAAACCTCTGTTTCCAAGAAGAACAATCAAGTCTACTAGATCTCATCGCTGTCATCGGCCATTTGATCGCCCCATCGACTTCGAGCACTTCTTGCGACGACTGCATCACTTCGATTTCTCGAACAATTAGAACAACGACAAAATACTAACAAACAACAAAAATCCAGGAACCTTTAGCTAGAGTCTCTTGGAGCTCGTTCGACATTCGGAGCTCTCACACTCAACCCTCTTCCTTCGACGGATTTTATTGCCCTCGTTGGAGACTTACACATCGTTGATACGATACCCCACACACCACACACGCATCCAGTATCCAACATGGCCACTGCATCAGTATCGACCCCTATCAAATCCCACAAGGGACTCTTCTCTTCCCGTACCGCTGGCGGACGCATGCCTTTGACACCCTCTCCCCGTCAGCATTCCACCACCTCAGTCTCAGCAAACCTGAACTCTTCCCCGTTCACCCCCGAGAAGCAGTCGGCCAATGACACCTACCGGGCATCTGGCAAATCCACCTACAGTGGCAACCTCACCGCACACCTCGCGAGATCCACCACCAACAAGTCGTCTCACCGCGACTCCCCCAAGTCCAACATCGCCAGAGGAGTTTCCACCCCCCGCAGAGCCCTTGAGCTTGGCGTCTCTGACTTCACTTTGACCGGCACCGGAATCAAGACTCCTTCCAGTTCCAAGGCCAAGAAGGGTTCTCTGAGGCAGAAGGCCGCCAAGACAACTGTCAACTACGGTGCCGACAGATTCATTCCCAACCGTGGTGCCAGCTCTGCCATTGCCAACGCTGGAAGCAGCAAGCTCGACAGGCCTGACAAGAAGTCCAAGTCAAGCTCCAACGAGGCCTCCAACGTCCTTTCATCCGCCACTGATGACGCCATCGCCGCCTTGGAGGGTCTGAATATCGACGAGGAAGAGCCGGCCACTTACTCCCGCCCTTCTCCCAACACTGTCGCCTACCAAGACTCCCTTGCCAACGCTTGTGGTGTCAGCCTCAACACTCGCATTCTTCAATTCAAGCCTGCGCCGCCTGAGTCCTCGAAGCCCATCGACCTTCGCCAGCAGTACAACCGCCCTCTGAAGCCTGCAACTGCAACCTCTGCTCAGTTCCGTCGTCGCGTTGCTACAGCCCCTGAGCGTGTTCTTGACGCCCCCGGACTCATCGACGACTACTACCTCAACCTTCTCGACTGGAGCTCCGGCAACCAGGTCGCCATCGGTCTTGAGCGCAACGTCTACGTGTGGTCTGCCGACGAGGGAAGCGTCAGCTGTCTTCTCGAGACCAGCGCTGACACTTACGTTAGCAGCGTCAAGTGGTCTGGCGATGGCGCATACGTTGGTGTTGGTCTCGGCACTGGCGAAGTTCAGATTTGGGACGTTGCTGAGGGCCAGAAGGTCCGCAGCATGTTTGGCCATGACACTCGCGTTGGCGTTATGGGCTGGAACAAGCACCTTCTCTCTACTGGCGCCCGCAGTGGCCTCGTCTTCAACCACGATGTCCGCATTGCTGAGCACAAGGTTGCTGAGCTTGTGTCGCACACGTCCGAAGTCTGTGGTCTTGAGTGGCGTTCCGACGGTGCTCAGCTCGCCACTGGCGGCAACGACAACCTCGTATCCATCTGGGATGCCCGTTCACTGTCGGTTCCCAAGTTCACCAAGACCAACCACAAGGCCGCCGTCAAGGCTCTCGCCTGGTGCCCCTGGAACATGAACCTCCTGGCCACTGGCGGTGGTTCGTATGATCGCCACATCCACTTCTGGAACTCCACTTCGGGCGCTCGCGTCAACAGCATCGACACTGGCTCCCAGGTCACCAGTCTTCGCTGGAGCCCACACTACCGTGAGATTGTCAGCTCCAGTGGTTTTCCTGACAACTCTCTCAGCATCTGGAGCTATCCCACTCTGGTTCGCAACGTTGAGATCCCTGCGCACGAGAGTAGGGTCTTGCACAGCTGCCTCAGCCCCGACGGTCAGATGCTTGCTACCGCAGCTGCCGACGAGAGCTTGAAGTTCTGGAAGGTGTTCGAGAAGAAGGCGGGAGCTGGCGCTGGCGTAGGTAGCAGCGGCTCCTCTGCCAAGGCGGACATGGTCAAGCAGATGACCATCCGGTAAACGTCTCATTGACCAAGCCTGGCGAATGTCGGTTCAACGACGTCAACAAATGTAGGTATATCTCCCTCTGGCATTTGTCGGTCATGGGTTCCTAGCGGGTTGGGGTTCATCTTCAGCGAGGAGTTTGGGATTTTTTGCATCCGACTCTAGTGGCACGAAAGAGCTTCTCCACGATGGGAAATGAAATTGCTTGGTCATGAATTACGGCACACGATACCACCACTGATAGCTGTTCCGGCTTTGGAGAAATGGATTTGTAATTGTTATTCAGGGAACGGGATTGTACGGTTTACAGCTACGTGCTTCACGTATTGGAAGATTGCGGCGTCGGTTAAGTAACAAGATGTCGCTCGCAATAAAGATAAAAATGAAAAACAATCGGGGTTTTTTCTCCACATGCATATTCGTACTTGCAGGTGTCGTGAAGGCTTCATTTATGGGGGGCAGTGACAATGGAAGGCAGGGGCTTAAGTGGAGGGGTCCCTCCTCCCCCGCGTTCCCGACAATCCATGCAGATGCCATCTTATCGCGTTATCAGCTTCTATCCAATTCACCTAAGGCAATCGGTTTAGTGGGGCTCGGGTGATCCTCAGCCTTTCCGCTGCCGCTGCCGCCTAACCTGCTGAGGCTGACTAATATCGAGCGCCCGTTCTCTCAACGTCGACAGGAAATCTACCGAACAAAGGCAACCTAGACCCTTACACAATCACCACCGAAAACAGGGCCCCAACAAGACGTCCTGCCACGACCTCAGCTTCACATTTTTCGACGAGAGCGTATCGCACAGAAACAAATATTAGGCTTGCAGTTTCCTTTCCCTGCGTGCGCGTGCCATTCTGGGCAGCGAGAGTGGTGGACCAGGCGAGCGATTCTTCATCGGCAATTCAACCAGAACCACGAATCTAGGAAGCGCATCCCGCCAACTTGGTGTTATCAACTCGATCCAACCGAGAAACAAAAATCGAGAAGGAGCTTCGATCAGTTACGCGAGATACTGCGGTTATCCATCAGTCCGCTATAGCATCAGCAATTTTCACCGAGCCACCGCCAGACGTTCCTCCGCCAGCCGACAGAGTGATAACCCACCCACTATCGCCAGCATGTCTAACAACGCCGTTGGGAACGTGTATGAGCAGATTATCAATGAGGTAATCAACTCATCACGCGTCGATTTCGAGGAGGGCGGTGTAGACGAAAACGTGTTGGAGGAGCTCAAGAAGGGCTGGCAGGAGAAGTTGTCGCAACTCGAAGTCGCAAGCTTCCCGTGGGATCCCAAACCAGATGCTGCGCCCCCCGCCGCTCCGGCACCCGCACCTGCCGCGCCTCCACCGCAAGCCGCCCAGTACTCGCAGGCCCAGCTGAGCCCCCAGCTGCCTCTGCAAGGCGTCCCGCTTCCTGGTCCTGCCCCCGGAAACCCTGCTGTAAAGGAAGAACCATACATCAAGCCCGAGCCCGGCGTCCAAAATGTTGCCTTGAACCCGTCTCAACAGGACGCTCAAGGTAGCAATCAAGCTGCCTTCCGCGCTGCCCAGCATATCAGAGGTCAATTCGGCGAGAAGGGTGCCGGTTCAATCAACGCGATTCAATCCTCTGCTACGAACAGACCCGCCGGCCAGCCTCCCATGCCGCAAATGCCCGGCCAGCCTGCCCAGCAGCAATATCGCCCACCCCAGCAGCCGGGCCAACAGCAGCGGCCGGCAAGCAACGGTCAGCCCGGCGTGAACCCCTCGCAGACTGACGGCGCCGATGATGACTTCGACTTTGAGGGCGTCCTGATGCAGCGCAATGCTGATGGCACGCAGCGTGAGCTCGGTCGCGTCGACATTGATCGCATGATCCACGCACGAATTGCCGCCAACGCAAAGAGCATGGAGGGTGGCGGTCTTATGCTGCCTCTCAAAGAGGCTACGAAACACAAGGCCGCGGCCACCTCGCGCTCCAAGGGCAAGGAACATGGTGTTGCCCCCTACGATGGCTATGACGATGATGAGCTTGACGAAGATGCAATCAACTCTGATCTCGACGACCCTGATGAGGACAAGGATGATGACGAAGTCGACGACGAGGGCCTGGGTCACATCATGCTCTGCATGTACGACAAGGTCCAGCGCGTCAAGAACAAGTGGAAGTGTATCCTCAAGGACGGTGTTCTTACCGTCAATGGAAAGGAGTACGTTTTCCACAAGGCTACCGGCGAGTACGAGTGGTAAAGCGGCCCTTTCGCATACAACCCAGAGATACACGCCCGGGCAACCTGATGTGCTTCCTCAGGTGCATTGAACCTCGAGCTGGGGGTTGCGATTCTATAGACTGGCGCGAAGCCACTATGGCACGCCCAATAGGGCTTCGTCACCATGGTTCTGGTCTTTCTTTGCGACAGTTGCCCATATGCATTTCATCATCTATGCAGTTCTCGTCTCGTCACGGCGCAGGCATGGGAAACGAGAAACGCGGAAAAGACTGCACCTCGCAATGAGCGCCTTCGATTTGGCCATGAACTGTTCCTTCTTTCACATTGGCTCTCAAAATCCTCGCGTTACGGGCACAAAGTGGTCAGAGGTGCGTATTTACGAGCTGCGAGAGAGGCGAGAGAGTATGATTAAAAGTTTTCTGAACCGGGGAAAGGGACGACGAGCGACGCAGTCTGGCAGTTTGATCCGTCCGTCCGTTTAGGGAGAGGTACAAGGGACACAGAGTTTTATTTCCTTCTTCGTTCGCGTTAAGGGGGCCTATCTATGGAATGCGGGCCTCCTTTTACGACACCACAACAACAAAAAAAAGTGTATAACAGCATCCATGGGTTTTCTCTAGAATAGAAACTGCTGCCACGACATTCCTCGCGTGCCTCGGGATGAGACCGGTCCGTCTTCTAGCAGGCGGCTAAGCTGTTCAAGCTTTTGAATGTGACATCTCAGAAGGGGGACTGGCGGGGAGTCCCGGCCGACGTTTTCCACTAAACGCCAGCGACTTCTTTTCTTTTCGTCTTCTTTTCTGGCACATATGATTCCATCACTCTGTTAAGGTTTAAGACAAGAGACAGGTCTGGCCAACGACAACATCCCACGGAGGTAACAGCTTCTCTCTCGCTAATGGTGGTGGGTTGAAGCGAGCAGACGCCCGTCGGAGCCTACCTCTAACCCCCCCCTTCCCCTCTTTCGTTGAAGCGAGACATGCCTTTCTCGTTCTCGGCTTCAACCCCGTCACCGCTTCTTTGCCGCGATGGAAGGCGACGTGAGGAGGTGTCTTTGTGGAACGCGAGAATGTTGTTTTTCTGCATCATCATCATCATCATCATCATCATGAATGGAAACAGCGGCCGGTCCCGCCCAAAGTGCCGTCGTCCGTGATGAGGACGCTATCTGAACGTGAGTTTGAAACATGTGGCATCGCTAAGAGCTTTCGGGTCGCCGGCTCGTGTGTCTTTTTCTTGCTTTTTTTTCTCTTTCTGGCCCCCCCTTGGGTTATCTTCGCCATCAGGGTTGTCTTCTTGTTGTTTGAGAATCTCCGTGTCCGTCTTGGTGAGATCAGAAATGCATCTGGAGGGGGGCAGAAGAGACAGGGGAGTATGGATAGATGAAGCGAACGTATTTTGAGACGGTCATAAAATTGTACTTTGGAACTACCGCCGCCGGCTGCTTGGGGTTAAAACGATACTGAACAGGTAGCTGGATCAAGCAATAGTAGGTAGGCTGTAGATTGTTATGATCCAGTATCAGGCACTCTCGATGTACTGATGTCAGTGCCTGGGGACAATAAGTTGATCCACGTCTCATTAACAGACCCAAAAAAAAAACTGCTCACAGTCTTGATGCCTAGAGAATGAAACACCAAAGGGAAATAATAGCCTTGGGATATGTGAGGTTTGAGGCGCGCGGGGGTATCTTGAGATTGGCGAGGATGCGCTGCTGTCTTGGGAAAGTAGCGATAGGAGGTACCGAAACCACCCAGGTTCTCTGCGGGCGGCCTTCAGAGTTTTTTGATCTCTGTGGCAGTTCAGAGATTGCGAATGCCTTGAGATGTGTGCCCCCGGAACCGTTCCAGCTCGTGCACTCTTGGTCAAGATCCAAGGAAACCACTCCGCTGCGACGGACTTGGGATACAGGTCCGTCGAGACCCGTCGACGATGCAGATGAAGTAGTTACTGCTGCTGATATACAGACAATAATAAGGCAAGCATAACATCGTGGCTTGGAATCGCATACAGATTCCGTCATCATTCTGGATGGTACCCTAGTTTCAACGGCTTGTCAAGGAAGAAACGACACGACACTTTGCATCATCTCGTTCCAACGTACCAGTCGACGTCTGTCTGGAGTAACTACTCTTGCATGCAGAGATGGCAATTCTGTTGTCCTCGACTGTAATCTTCAGCTGGGCGAGACAGAGGTGATGGGGGCAACACATGCGTCGCCATCCTTGAGCTTCACGAACAATGGCTATGATATGGGCTGCAGGATACGGTGAGGCATTCGTCGAGAGGAGCAAGATACGTTGCAATTGCATTCTTTAATACTCTCAGTCTGTTGACAGAGTACACTCGCCTGAGAAAACTCACGTTTGCACCAGCTCAGAATCTTACACTTCGCATGATGTATACCGAATATACACCAGAGCAGAAAACAGCCACCAGTCAATCATACACTCGAAGAAACGGATCAGAAGCTGCTTGTGATAATTGGTTGCGTCTTAGGCGTTGCCGAGGCAGGTCTTGCTCTTCTTTTCATGATGCTTCGGTCTTTGGTCGAGGCACCGCTCCCTCTCCATAGCCGCCAAGAAATGTCACGACATCACAAACCGGACATTCGGTCCCGCGGAAAGCGATTGCGTGAACCGTAGTAACAACAAGCAATAGCCCCGTGGCAAAACAGCGGAAATGCCAGCAAGTCACAAAAGGCATTTTGGCGAGGGTCCCGCACCGGAACGGAACGTCGATCATCACAGCCTGACCACCAAATTTTCTCTTCCTCGCCTCTCGCACCACCCTGGATTCGATGGCAACGCACCACGAAACCTCGCTTGCCATCTATTGCTTTCCCCCTTCAAGCGAGTCCGCTCCCTTCTCCCCCTCCTCTCCCAAGGGACTAGCCGGTGGGCAGCCAGATTGCGGGCAGAAAGATTCGCGCATTGCCGTCGTCGTGACCGAACGTCAGCCGGAAGAGCCTACCACAAACGAGCCGACGACAAACGAGAGAGCTTCTTTCTTTCCCCGCTTGCTTGTAAGAAGCAGGCGAACCATACATATGTGCGTGGCCAGAGCCAAAAGGCACGCGTCTATTTCGGCCTCATTCCGAATGCAGTGGGGAACGAAACCAAGTACCGACGTTGCATCCTGCGTACAGGCTACACACATAGGCCGCAAGGAATTGCGACTTTGCAATGTTAAAAAAGAGTAAGAAATAGCGGCTGTCCTCCGATGAAGTTCGGTTGTGACCACCGAGTAATTACCGGGGCCTCAAGGCGAGGAGGCTGGGATGTTGGAAATGGCGAACCGCGAGCCTTCTTACTCCAGTCTACGAGAGAAGGGGCTGGTTCTGTACATACGTACATAATCTGGTGGACAAGCATCGTCGTTGAGCGGTGCCCACTTGATCTCCAGACCCAACCGCGTGCTTTATTCCGCGTGCTCAAAGATCCTCGCCGCTGTGATGACAACCCGCAGCGGGTATTTGTGCAGAACCGCAGCGATATAGTTGCACCGGGGCCGCTTTCCCGCGAGGACGGGGTTTCATTTAAATTGTACGGCTGTTTGAAGAGCGCTTCATGAAGGGCTTGACCATGGCTGAATGGGCAAAGCCCCTTCCCAACCCCATCTTACCTTTCTTTGGAGGAGAGCATGATGGCCCACCGACTTCAATTCCGCACCTCGTGCTCGTGTCCAATTGCTCAATCGAAAGCGGCATCCGTAGAAGCACGTATCGATCGATGGACAGACCGAAATCGACCCAAGTGGACAGTGTCATGTCTATCGTTTCATCGGGCGCGCCTCGCGCACACGACTCTGTCTCCAGCCTCCACGCCATGTATCGTGCAAAGAAGCACACTGGTACGGCCCGTTGAGGGGCCTTGATGCGCGTGCAGCGCAGAGGAACCACGGCAGGACAGGGAAGGTCTCGACGGGAGACTCGCAAACGAGAGCCCTGTCCCACATGCTGCCCAGTGATGGGCGAGACGCCTGGTCCCGGATCATGGATCACACCGACATGTCCTTCCTGCAGCTCTGCCACATTCTCCAACAAGTGGTAACCCCGGCGTGATTCAGGCGCTAAAACCCGCCGCCCCGACTTTTGAGTGACGAGGCCGGTTCTGTTGACGGCGGCGGCGGCGGCAGCGGCAAATCGCCCTCACGAGGGGCCGGCGTGGACCATGGAATCTGATGTGTCAGCGCCTACGACCAACATCACCGTTCGTATCATCTTCATCCTAGCCCTGTTCCCCCGTGGTCTTCAGCATCGACCGATACAGTTTGGCTCAAGGTTCCGAAGCCGAGTCACAGGTTCAAGGGAGATTGAGCGGGTTAAGCGAAGAGGCACAGCAAACGAACGAGCCAATTGGGCTCGGCAACACGTTCTCGCGGCTGCCTGTCAACGTTGGAGTTGAGCCAGAGTGCGAACTTGGACCCGGGAGTTTGGAACCGCTATTGCAGGATTCTGTCCAGGATCCTGTGCATTGTTTCCCAGCTTCGGTCGGAGATTTTGCTCTTCACTGTTCGTTGCGCCGGCTGTAAGCTGCTTGAAATGGAAACAGTGTAATTAATGTAATCAACTGTGGGTTTGGGTGATGGAACTTCACCCGGTCTTAAGACGGATGACCATACTGTGCCGCATTCCTTCTGATGTTGACCACCCTTTTCCCAAACCTATGTATGATCAACAACACTTGCAGATTGCAATCGTGTCTAAGGCCACTCGGTGTTTGGTACAAGGTGGGTTTGCGCCATGTTTAGTGTCATTCAAGCCAGGGTCCTGGGTGGTCAGGACATCGCGATAGAATCCGGTAGTTCAGAGGACGTTGGCCTAGATTCAGTTGGTCTCACGTTGGGGTAACAACAAGATGGACGTTGGCTGCATTGCGATCGGCAGTCGAGGCTAACAAGAACGCACAGCCGGGGTTACTTTGCCGCACCTGAAGCAGAGCTGCCGAGCCTTGACTTGTCACTAAGGTGAGTATGTATCCGTATGTCGATGAGAGGCCCGGGTGACTGTATACCAGAAATGTGACATCTCCTCGGTAGGTTCCGGAAAAGTTTAGTTGCAGGGCGTATTCTTAAATTGCAGAGCAGTGAGATATGTTCAGAACACTTCGTTCCAAGCTCTGGCTGCGTCAATTGATTCCCTCGGTTCATGTACCTTTGCAGTATTGGGCTGAGGAAATGATAATTGCCGAAAGCTGTTGGAAGCATCACAGGGTTGGTCCATGTTGGCATGGGCAAGTGTCCTTCTTCCATGGGAGACTTCGACTGGGTTTTTTCTATTCGGCTCCGGCAATTGGCCAACCACTTCACTCTAACGCGGTTCGACATATGACCCATTCGTGCCTGCTCATTTTACCCTATCTTGAGGGCCAACCACAGTTGTCGAACGGTATGTAGCGAATTCGGCCAGACTCGCGGTATGGTTACTTTCCAACACGAAAGCCCCTGTGGAAGCCAGGGTTTTGCTCACCACCCTGGAAAGGCTGTAAGCTGCGTGTCGAGCTGAGAGGCCTGGCCTCTCGGACGATGTAACCAACACCATTGTTGTATTGCATAGACAGCGACTTGGAACCACTGGCTGGCAGAACGAGGTGTCCAGTTGTAGTCTTTGAACAGACAAATCATGGGGCGAACAAGCAGGGCTTGTCGGAAAGCGGCTTTGGGAATCTAAAAGCGCGTGACGATGACGCTCAACCGCGAGTCGCGACCGTGGGTTTCCAACGCTGGCTCGCTCGGTTTTGCGGGGGAACCAAGGCGACTCGAAAAACATCGACCGTCTGTGTGGCCGGCAGAGGTGTCCCCAGACCTAGCTACGGTCCAAGCAAAAGTCCCTCGACACCGGTTATGTTCGATTAAAGTTTGGCGCCGTCTATGCCATCCAATGTCTCTCATAGTAGAGCTTCATGTTCGAACTGAGCGTATCTTGGCTGTCCCATCGCTACGGTACGGTGTCGTCGGTTCTGCACGCCGTAGTCACGGCGCAGCAGACGAGAAGGAGGTGTGATGATGTCTTATTCCGGGCAAGGGTCCATTTGGCCGTCGAGCTGGAACGCGGCAAGGGGGGCGAGGTACGGGTAGAAAGGAGGTGCTTCGATGCGCGTCGTCCGCGGTACCTCGGGTTCGTAAGCCTGTTCCAAGGCCCCCAAGGCCCACTTCGTTGTGCTCATCTTCCTTTCCGCCCAGGTAGGTGACTCAGGTGACGGGCTAGTGGCGGTGTCCGGGGTGTCGTTGGCTGCTCCAAGTGCAAAGTCCGGTAGCGCTTGAACCAGATTGTCGGGTTTGTAGGCTCAGGGGTCAAGGGTCGACGAGCATCATCACCGCTGCCAGCTCATCTAACCCCGACGTCAGCCTCAGACACCACTACGGACCCTGGGTTGTATTTGTATGCACCACCGACCAGAACGAGTAAAGGCGTGGAATTGTCGCCAGCAAAGGCCAATCATCCGGAGGAGCCCCAGACAGCCACCACCCACCCCCTCGGTCCAGTATGTTGGGAAGGATCGCGACTTCAATTTCCATGTTTGATGCCGAGGGTCAACTGGGGACAAAGGAGGGGCTATCCTCATCGAACACCTAGGTCAGACAAAGGGCAAGGGGACATCGAATGGCGCAGACCGTGATAAGTACACATTAGCCGCTTGAAGACTTGCTCGCCCCCTCGCGGGAGCATTACCGCTTCCGCCGATCGACACCAACTAGCTGGGACGCGTGACTTCCAGAGAGCGGTCGTCGTCGACGGACGTGGTTTGCGGTTCGGTTTACTCGGTAGCGAAGCAATACCGCAGGGAAGCGATTTGTTAGCAGCATCTTCTTCCCAACCATTGCAAACTCAGTGGCTTGCGCCACACAGAAAGACGAGAAGTGAATGGAAGCAGGTGCGGTGCTGCAGAAACAAGTGGCTGCATGATGTGATGCAATGCACCCAGGCGTGCCAGCCTCTTGGGAACACAGCTCGATGTCATTGAGCTCCGGTCCATCTCCCCAACACTCTGTTTCTGGTGTCAAGGACCCGTGTCAAGGATCCGAGGGGGTACCAACGAACAGCTGTGCATGCGTTTCTGTGGATGGGTAACATCGACTGTCACAGCAAATGTCCGCGAAGGAACAAAACCTGGCAGGATCTCGTGGACCCAGCGGCGCCCCGATACGGAGGTTGACGGGTATGAGGAGAAGATCTCTCTCCGGCCTTGTGGCCTTCACGGGAAACAACCCCTTGGAGGCCTTACTACGGCGGTTTCCGAGCTGTCTCAGTAATCTTCCAGGTTTGTGCGGTAATAGAGCGGTGGTGATGTAGGTCTCAGACCTCCCTAGGAACGTCGATTATCATGTAATGAACTTGCCGACGCATTTCCCGCGAGATGTCGCAAGCTAAGTGGCTGGGCTCGATGCAATAGTCGTCTCTGTCCCTGGAAAACCAAATCGCAGCTCGTGGGGCATAGGTGGGTGGGAATTCCGAGAACCTGGGTGCTCCGACGTCATCCCTGCAGAGCAGGGAGGTACGTATTGCCCAAGACGAGGTACCTCGCCTTGCGGTAGACGAGGCCGAGGTGTACGAGGTGTTGTTCAATAGGCTTGTCCACTGGTTTTTATTCGTAGGCAAACCTCGCTTTGTCCTAGAGGCTACCCAAGTCGGGCCGGGGGCGCCTCTATTTCAGGATTCATGTTGTGACAGATGGAGACCATTCGATATAACGACGAGTTCAGTCTAGACAAGTCCATAGACGATTGGCACGAAGCAAGAGACTCGCTTGGAACGTCTTCTTTAGTAGGTGTAGCGTACGGTTTGGAGATTGTGATGACTGCCCATCAGTACAGATAAGGATGCGAATGCCGGCTCTATTTGGTGAAACTCGGCGGCGCAGCCTATACGCAGCGACAGTAACGACTAGGATGTCGTCGTGGCCGAGGCAATGCGATGTATAGGTAAGGCGATGGTTGGTATGTCTTTGTCGCTTTTTGTTTCTGCAGAGTGCCTCTACGACTGTTCGTCCCGAGACATTAGCCGGTATCTGTACTTTGCCAATTCCTGCACCAGGAGGTCCCTTGGCCTTTTCTTGATCCTCGTCTCCCGTCAGCTTGCTTTTCTCGACGGAAAGCCTCCAGCGCCTTCCGCGAGAGACAAGGCACAAGGATGACAGTGGTGAGCCAGTCAGGTTCAACAGGCCGACTGGGCCGAGGCGGCATCGGGGAAGCGACGGTGTCGGTGAGTCGGTACCGCGAGATGCATGTTGACGGGATGTGCTTCGTTTGTTTCGCAGTCGACGGTGCACTCGATTGGCCAGGGCAAGCAAGCCACCAACTATCACAACACCACCGACTGGCATGATGCACAGCTTCTGCGGCGTCGGATCTGTTGGACTACATCGGCAACTCACGACCTGTCCTGTTGGGCACTCGGGCGACTGTCCTGGAATGGCGCGCATCGACGAGCTATTTTGACTGGTTGAATGAGGCGGCATTTCTCCATGATCCGGCCTGCCGGAAGGGTCGATCCAGACTCAAACCCCAGAGTGTCTGGTCTGATCCGGAGAAGAAGAGCAGCGTTCAAGCCCACGTCTAATGTGATGGCAAAGCTTGTATCCGCAACGCGCATGGAGGCGTCGGCGGCAGCGTCTATCATTGTTGGTGACGTGGATGCGGTGTGTTCGCGCTGCTGCACTGCACTGCAGCCTTGACTTGACATTGAGGGGCCATGGATTCGGAAAACCGGAGACAAGGTAGGCTGGGCCGTAGACTGGAGTGCGCAGCGCGGCGTTGTGCGGCGTGATGTGATGTTGTCTGAGAGGTGCATCGGTCAAGTGGTTGATGTAGGAGTAAGAGACATGTCTTTCAAAAGCTGGACACTTTGCTGGCTGAGCCAACCTGCCTACTAATTAGGTACCTGCCTGCCTTGCCCGAATGTTCTCATTCGCTGCGGAAAGACTGCCCGCCAGCTGTGATAGGACGGTCAGGCAGAGACAGCAAGAGCGACTGCACCAAAATTAGAGTAAAATCATCTCAATCCGTCAGGCATTCTAGCGCGCGCCTGCAGAGTTGAGCAGAGCAGAGATAGGCGACGGGTTGGCCTGGTTGGTCTGGTTGGGGAAAGGCAAGACATAGAACATGGAATTTGAATCATCCAACACATGCAACTACGGTCCGAACCTCTTCCCACTGCAAGTCGGAAGCTCCGTCTCTGCCTTCCTAGTAATTGACCATGGTCAGGTCGCTGTTGAGTGAGTCGTAAGCGCGCCTGCCTCATCCCACTTCCCTTCCTCAATGCTTGGCATCAGTAACAAAAGTCCTGGGAAGCTACTAGGTAATTATGGATGTACTCATGTGGAGGAGCGCAGCCCAGGAAATACATAGAGTCGACCTATCCGTACCCTGACCAGGCGAGCCCGAGTCACTCGTAAGGAGAGGAGCCCAGCAGAATGGGTAAAGAAAATAACACCCTGAGGATACATCGTAGTATAGAAAGATCGCCGACTATCTCTCTCTCTCTCTCGCTCTCTCGCCTTGCAGTTTACCTTCTGCAGTCTGCATTTGCTCCCCACCTAGCTATCCCATGTCATGCCGTGACACTGGCTTCTCAAGGGAATCCAGGATGTTTCACCGAATCAGGGTCGAGCGAAGGGACGCACGATTGGTATGGAGGCGCGGGAAGAGTTGCCAGGGACCCCCTAGTGGACGACCTAAGATGGCTTACAGGGAATCTTGTGAAAGAACTTCTCGAGAAGGGGAAGGGGAAAAAAACCAGCCAGGGCAAAGAGGGCTTGCCAGGGCTCCTGGTCGTTTCTAGCCGCTGGTTCTGGGACCTTGACCTTGCCAGGGAGGACCAAGACAGACTGAACGGGCACTAAAAACCGTCCACAGGCTTCGGGTCCCGAATGATTTCAAGATAGGGTACGGCTTGTATGGGTACGGATACGGCGACGTGAATCAACAGACGGTGCAAGTTGATTGAACTGTAGCCTGTAGGCAGTGTTGGCAAATGCGAGCTTATTCCTATGTTCCGACCTATGCGCAAGAAGATGCAAAAGGCGGTAACACGCTCCAAGGAACACTCGACTGGGACTTACGGTACTATGCGGTAAGGTTCCTTAGGTGGTACTCAGTAATACTGGGAAAGGCGAGAGAGGGGTCAGTTGCGGACACAAACACGGATTCGACACATGGACATGGCAGGGCAGAGCAGAGCAAGCGATTGATACCCCCAGCCAGGCCATGTCTTCGTCGCCCTGCCCTACGCAGTACATAGTATGCAGCTAGCTGGTCTTGTCTGTGAACTAAACTACCCTAGCCCAAGGAGGTGAGGTGACGGAACATGAAGAGTGGGAATCTGAAATCTGCAGGCGGATACCCTCCCCTGGTTCTCTCCACCAAACTACCCTACTGGTAGACGTACAGTAGCGCGGAGTACTGCGTAGTGTGGCCGTCTGCATGGCTATGCAGTTGATCCCAACCGGGCTTCTGGAGGGGAGGTTGGAGTCTGGACGCAGGAAGGAAATGAGTGTGTACCAGCCTGAGAGGCGGGAGGCCCCGTATGACACAAGAAAAAGGACCATGTGCATCGTCGGTCTGCCTTGCCTTGCCTTGCCTTGCCTCGCCTCGTCTCGCCATGCCATCAACGACTTCAGAGAGAGGGAGAAGGAGAGAAAAGATGGCATTCGAGAGCACCCTTTGCTTCATGGGTGCCGCACACTAAGACGGTTCAGGCATGACACGCCACACAGGGCCAAAAGGCTCGCTCTGAGCGGGGACCAAGCCATCACTAAGGCAAGTTCTGTCTGGTACAGACTGCTGTGTAAGGTACCTGCGGATTGTAACCGTACCTACCTCCTGGCGTCGCGGGATGGCTTAGGGCAGAGCTTGAAGGAAGGCACGAGACGGACAGGTTCAGGAACTTGGGAACCAAGTAAAGTAGGTACTGCATGGTAGGCACCTACTCAGGAGTGGTAAGGTAGGGTGGGATGGGGAGAGGGGACGACGATAGGAAGGCGGATTGGACGGAACATGGCAGAATGCACACAATCTTCCATTGCTAAATAAAAATCAACGCCCCGGGAGACGGGTTACCAGCATCCATCCATCCATCCATACATCCGTCCGTCCATCCCCCTTTGCATGTTGAGCCGTCGTCATACCTTGACTCCTGGACTCCTCCAGTCTCCAGCGATGTCCGGCTCCCCTCCCAGGGCAGGGCAGGGCAGTACTTAGTACAGGACAGGAGAGGGCAGGCTCTTCCCCCTCGCACCCTTACCGCAGTCGAACGAACGAATTGAATTACACTACGCCCCTCCGATCCTGTTGGTGGATTCGGCCCCATGTCAGTCATGGTCCCTCCCACCTCCGTGGAGTCGTGGACAACTTTGCCCTCCTCGACCTCGTCCGTCCTAATCAATATTGTTGAAGTCTCCGTCCCGTTCCTTACCTATACCGACCCTATCTATCCATTTGCCTACTCGCGTTTCTCGACCAAGAGCATGTGTCGGCCGCTGTGTCATGGTCATGACCTCTAGTCCGGGGTCCACGTGAAATTGCAAGCGAGGTGAGATGACCTCCCCTTACCACACACGTCTTGCGTATTTCCGGGGCCCAGACGGGGCACGGGGCTGCCATGATGATATTTTGGAACTGGAGCAAAAGCAACGAGAGACCAGGACCGCAGGAGACGGGGGGACTGGAGACAAGAGAGGAGAGGAGAGGAGGGGAGGGGAGAGAGAGGCCATCGACTACACCCTGTCTGTCTTGCACTACGAGTGAGAGGCATTGCATATTTGCAAGCCTGGTCATGTCCAAGCTCCATCCATCATCAATCACATCGACACCCACAGGGCCACCAGGGGTAGGAGGCAGACCCGGGAGAGTTGTTCCCCCCCTCCAAGCCCCGGGGCGGTGACAGGACAGACATGATTGAAATGGCAACCGCAGCGAGCGATTGTGGGCAGGGGACAGGGGAGAGAAAAAAGGCATTGGAATCGAAGATGGACAATTGGAAAAAACAGCAACAGCAGAAGTCCACTAATTGTACTTAACAGTGGGAAATCCCCCAAACCATGATACGCGGAGAGGAATCGTCCGCATGTTTAGTTTACCTACCTCTCTTGCTCATCTGCTCTTTCATTCCTTCTCTCTTTCCTCCGTTCCCTCCGTATTCCATACGGCAACAGACTAGTAGTAGACTGAGCAATCTGTCTTTGGCATAGACTTTTGCTGTCCTTTGGTACACACCATCGACAATACTACACCGACGACAGACAGATAATACATGCGCATACAGCACGCAGCGCCAATCCTTTCCGTGTCTTTGCACCAACACAGGGGAGACGGGGAAAGCCCAGGCGCATACAACTGTGGACTGGACGGACAGACAGACAGACAGACAGACGGGGACTTGCCGGGCGTGGTGCTGCTGCTGCGCTTGTTCTTCACTTGCATCGGCGTCTTTTGATTGCTTCCGCCGTCCAGGGTTCACCCCCCTCTTCCAACGTTGCAGGACAGCAGGCGAGAGCCCACACCTGTCTTTAAACTTAGCAGGCGACCTGGCTTGGTGGTGCAGCTCACAGACGTCGGGTGGGCCTGGAGCTACTTACTACCCGGTACCTGCCTACCTTCACCTTGAGGAGGACAGGACGTACCTTTGGTACCCATACGCCGTAAGGTAGGTGGTAACTGAGCTCATCAAAGACGGGGAGTGCCTGGCTCTGCAGTGGCTCTGTTCTTTCTGTCTGCCCGTGTCTAGTCGGCAACCAAGTAGGTACCTTACCTTACTTAGTACCTTACTGCGTAAGTGCTTCTTCTCTACTTAGTATGGACGTCGCCCCTTGGTGTTACGCCGACACCATGCTCGTCTCGTCGTACGCACTGCTGGATCTAACAACATACATCCCATCAGTACCTTATTAGTGGTGGTGTACGGATACTGGTCGTGGTGGTGCTGCTGCTACTTCTTCTGCCCTGGATTCCACTTACCGACCGACACCTCCCCTCCCGTCTCCCGTCACTTACAGATAGATCCTGTACAAGAACCTGGGGCCTGGACTTTTTTTTTCCCTTCCTTTATTACTCGGTGCATCCCATCCCGCCAGATCGCTGTTCCTCCCGCTCCCGCCCGCCGCCGAAACGAAACCCGACAGACCCAACCTGACCTGACCTGACTTGACCTGCCCGACTGGGTATCTTCACAAATCACCGCACCGCATCGCAACGCAGCGCAACGCACCGTACCGCACCAGGCCGTGGCTCACACCTCACACCTACCTACCTACATACTTACCTCACCACACCTTGACCTGCCCGCCTTACCTGACCTTACCTTGCCTCGCATCACACACACGGCTGCCTCATCACATCACCTCGCGTCGGCTTTGACCTTGAACTCGACCTCGAACTCGACCTCGAACTCGACCTCGACCTTGACCGCGACCTCGACCGGCCTCAACTTAGACCTCAAACACGGCCCCCAAACCTCGACCACCATTCAGGTCCTGCCCTTGTTTTTTTTTGCCTTCGTTCTTCTCTTTGCTTCTGCCGCACCACCCTGTCCTCATCATCGCAAACTTGGGCCATTCGAACGACCCTGTCTAGAGTCCAGCTCATCACCAGCTGCCTTGGCCCGAATCACAGGTTGGCTTATACACGACTTGTGCCAAGTCTTCCTGACATAGGCCTTTTCGAGACTTTTGGCCCCAACTCTCAGCCTAGTCCAGCCCAGCCCGACCCGACCAACGGTTCTCGCCTCTTGCGACGCTGCCCATCGTTTCGCAACCCGTCGCCTCGAGCCAGTTTGCACACGACGACGCCCAAAAGGCCGATTACCGCAGCACCGGTCCCCGTCTGTACGACCTCCTCGACTTGTGTCATCCCCAAACGAACCCCCGGCCCTCTCACTGCACCAGCACATTTCGACCGACTGACAGCTTTGGAAAGGTATGTCGACGATTTGCTTTCAACCTTCGTCCTCTTGCATCCCAAACCCCCGTCTCAATCTCTGTCCATCTCAACCTTCTAGACGGCCTTCCGTCTCACGGGGGCAAACATACAAACGCATACATATGCAACCTGCACCAATTTTCCACTCTTCATCTCCTTTGCCATGTTGGCGGCCATGATTGCGACCTCTCGCATGCAGGTACATGTACTCGCACGCTGGCCAGGCTTAAGCACCCGGCCCTTTTCTCTGCCCTAGCATGCGAGTTACCACCACCTCAACCCATGTCACCCACACTCTCCGTCATTGGAAAGGGTAAAGAGACTTGTTATGTTTCCTTCCCCTTCCTTTCTTTGGCCCCATCGTTCTCAGCCGACCTGTTGGCTGGGCCATGAGTTGTCGTGGTGCCGCGCCAGCAACCTTGTCAAAGAGGCCGCTGTGATGGCGAGAGCAGAGAAATTGTGTATACGCGCGCGTCCGTTCGCGCCTGCGTGTGTCGTCCGGCCATGAGTGCAAGTGCACCGTTGAATGCAAGAGTATGGCGTTGTCTTGCCTTTCTCGTTCTGTTCTGGTCATGCCAGCGACAGCATCTTGCTTTCCCCTGCCATAGTTGTGGTGGAATCCTTGCCTATTCGGGACTGTTCATCGTGTATTGTTGTCGAGGTGTGTCTGTGTGAGTGAGAGGGCAGTGCCAGTGTACCATGTCTCTTGGAATACAAGAAGTCAAGTTACCCAGCTCCTTCGCAGCAACCAATTCCGCCAGTTCCCAGAGTCATCGGCCCCTTTTCTTGCTGTTCGCTGTTACATCTGTCGTGGGTTACTGCCTCTCTTTCCCCGTCCCTCTTGACACCCTCACTCGAATCTGCCCTCGTTTGGGTCGCATTCCCCATAAAAAGCCTGCCCCTCGGTGGCCATTTTCCCCTGGATGACATCCAGCCTGGCTCTGTGCGTGCTCCCATGGACTTGCAGCAGCAGCAGCAGCCGCTTTCGCCTTGCTGCGCTACCACCGTCATCTCGTTTCGTTTCCCTCTCAGACTCACTACTGCACCCGCCTTAAATTGCCTTTCTGTCTCATTCCCACATCTTCAGCCCAGTTCCCCTTTCTCCATGTTTCAGAATTGCCAGTGTCACATCATATGCCAGCCCTTCTCCAAGTTCTCACAGCTCTAGCTTCAAACGACGCTAACCCGACGACCTACGCAGAGTCTTGTTCAATAATTTTTTTTTGCTCAACAGCTGCTATTAGACGAGCTTCAGGCTGTACGCCCATACAACGCTACACTATTGGTCATTACCATCTGTTTACAATCTTCACGCATGGTGGTCATGTCTCAACAAAGGTATGTAGCCCCTTAACGGAAGGCCGCAGCGGACGTACTTTGTAGTGAGACGCTGATTCTGATGCGCAATAGTGGGACTTCAGAGGTGCCAGGCGACTATTCTGAAAATGGGCGCACTTATGGCGGATATCGCAGTGGCAAATACCTCCTTCCTGTGGATGATGTGCGTTCTCAATAATGATTGCCCCCTGTGAGGTCTTGAAGCTGACAACCAGAGCAGGAGGAGCAAGATAGACTTGACATTTTCCACAACATGATCTCCATCGCAAGGAAGAAGGCGCTCTACAGCATCCCCGACCCACCAGCAGGCTCTCGCATTATCGATCTCGGAGCTGGGACTGGGTTTTGGGCGATCGAGGTTGCCGAGTAGGACGCCCATTGCGTGACGCAGCTCCCACTTTCGAATGATTGAAATAGCTGACAAGGACCATCTTAGCAAGCTTTATCTGGCCCAGAAGGCTCCCGAGAGCATCATCGGGCTCGATCTTTCCTTGATTCAACCCGGCAGGTATGTATTCTATTCTGCCTTCCCCAGTGTAGCCATGGTGTGGGCTCACCTTTCGCCATTAGCATCCCCCCGACTGTCAAGTTCGTGCGTGCCGACGTCGAAGATCCATGGCAGTATCCTGAGCAATACTTTGACTTCGTCCACATGCAAATGATGCTCGGCTCCGTGCGAGACTGGCAGCAATTGTACAACAGAAGTTTTAGGCACCTGAAGCCTGGAGGCTTCATAGAGCAGGTGGAAATCGAGTGGGTTTTCCGTTGTGACGACAATACTCTGTCGCCGAATTCACCTCTTCGCCAATGGGGCGTCGTTTTGTCTCAGGCGATGCGAAGGTTCGGTGCGCCCATCGACATCTTCGACACGAAAGCAGCCCTCGAATCCATGGGTTTCACAAACTTCAACCAGCAGGTGATCAACCTGCCGATCAACCCATGGGTGCGTTCCGATGAACATGAGGAGGAGCTTGGCCGCTGGTTCAATCTCGGCCTTACCCATGGACTTCAAGCGATGACAATGGCCCCATTCACCCGGTACGCGCCAGAACCCTGGACCGCCAGTCAAGTAAACCAGTTCGTGGAAGTGCTCAAGCAGGAGCTTTGCCGGCTAAGCGTCCACGCCTACTGCAGAATGTGAGTTTCCGCATGCAAATTGCCGTTGCGGTCACTGCGATGGCCAATGGTGTATGTACGTTCAAGTGCTGATTGTCTGTCACAGGTACGTGTGGACGGCGCAGAAGCCGATCCAATGATTTCAAGATGGAGCAAACCAGATTGCCGACGGTCCCAATCCACCCCCTTCGCAGCTTGGGCCTCGCTGGGTACGTCGCGGTAGGCTCTGTTTAGCAGCCCTCCTGTTGTCACACTCCCGTCAAAACCTGTGTTGGCCCGCACTGGACCGAACAAAAACTGCCACGTTGGATATCTTTCAAAGCGAAGCCGCTCAATTGGATAACTATAGCGAACACTTTCCTGTGCATACCAAATGCATCGATTCGAGGCCTTGGTTCCCCTCCTACACCCTCCTAGCATGTATAGGGCGTTGCAGACAAGGGGCCGAAGACGGGCTCGGTCTGGGGACTTTGGTTCTCCAGGGGGCCTGCATTCATTCAATGGGGCTTGGTAAACGAACGATTCCAAGCAGTGCCTATGCACTGAATTCTTCTCGTCGAAGATGGCAGAGCTAAATAACGTCGAGTCATTTGTCCTAAGCTCTCAGGTTAACGACGGCCGGCATCACATCTAAATCACATATTCGGGAAGGGGGAAAAAGGCATTGGATTGCCTTTCGTGGCTGAACATTGGCCACTGCGCAACCCTCTAGCCTGGCCTCCGCGACTGCCCAGCCGTCCAATGGAAACATGGATGCACTCTTCTGAGCACGCGGAAGAGCCTACTGAGTCGGCCGTGATTGTCGGCCGTTCAAGCTCGACCATACGACTTGATCAGAGCTTTCGCCAAGACGTCTCCTGCAGCACAAGGCCCCGCGAGCAGTCAACATCCGCCTTATTTCCCTCTCGTCGTTACCGACTTCCTTACTTACCAATATACCCTGGGCTGTTGCAACAGTCCCAACATATGGCACACCGAGAGCCACTGAAGCCTCCGAGGGCTTCACAAAGTTGAGAACGAAGAAGGCTGGCTGTTATGTTTTCCGCTTCCATTATTTTTTCCCTTTTTCATTTGTATACTCAGGCGATCTTAGAGACTATCTCTATGCCTGGCAAAAGTTTTGCGGATTTAAGCACCTTCTATCAACAGCTCGAACAATCACTCGCATACTTTTCGTATCTCAACTGTCTTCATAGTGGAAGGGTCTTTTCCCGAGGGCTTAATTGTGTATCAACATGCATGTATGTGGTGTGGACGGGGGCATCAATGGTCTGTCTCGTTGCCGGTGGTTCTTGGGCAGCAAGCAAGCAGGCAAGGAAAATGGCATGTTTTTTCTCGGCATGAAAGCGTGATCTTGGCTACTCGTTTCGGGCCGCGCCTGGCTGGTCCTCACGGCCTGCGTTTGTTTTGCCTCGTTCCCTGACGGAGTCGTGTAAATAGATGCATTTGAGCGACCCAAAGTCATGGCCGCATGAAGCAAGGCCGACCCTCTGGCCTAATGACGACCTCCATCCACCTTTGCATTCCCAGAATGGGTGACTTGAGCAGCATCAACCCAGCGAATCCATGCGATATGAGCCAGGCCTACGCAAAGTGACCCCATATCCAAGGCTCGTTGGGCTCTCGCCGGGCACGGAGGCATCTGCACCGCTGAATGATGGGTAACATTGAAGGCGTGTAACCAGGCCTCTGCGCTCTTCATATTCAAGCTTTTGGAAGCAAACTGGCGCGGCGCTCTGGATGCGAATACCGGTGAGAATATTGCCTAGAAATTGTCGTTCATCGTTTTCTTTTTCTTTTTAATCTTCTTTCATTGCCAACACGGTGACCTAAGGTATCTCCACCTCACCCTGCAGGAGCGCATTATTACTGCCGCATGCTCACCCGCATCGCACTCTACCATCGCAAGCCCTATGTATCTATCGCCTGTTGGTTCTGCCCTCTTTGCTCTCTCTAGGCCCATGCAACGTGCCCGGTGGTTTCAATTGCCATGCCGTGCCGTGGCACCCCTTTCTCCCCTGCTGTGTCGGGCAACGACCGCATGGCGTTCGCGTAGATGATCGATTTACATTTCCCAACACGATGGGGGGAATGTGGCAGTACCATGCATCATCGATTATGGAGTACCTTAGGTACGCCATAATAACGGCAACAACCACAATCACCAACAACCTTCCCTCCCAGTTCGACCTCTCACGTCTCACGACGCCGTTGGCTCCTCCTGCATATGACAAAACAGGTCACGGGTTCCTTCTCCTGCACATCGCGTCTTAGCCTACCTTGGACACGCATAATATCTCTCCTTCTCTCTTGCTCTCCGTGCTCTGTCTGCCCTCGTAGCCAAGACAGGTCTCCGACAAGTTGGTTCAACCGTCCCCCGTCCCCCGTCCTTCGTCCCCAGTCGCCCCATGCTCGAGTCCAGTACGAATACCTCTGTTGGCCCTCTCCCTTTCCCGTGCTGCAACTTCGGCTCAGCCATGACAACGTTGCGGTCGGCTGGGGGGCCGGTTACAAGGCTGGCCTACGATTCTTCTCTTTTCTTTTCTTCCTCAACCTTGCATCCGCGGAAAACGACCTCCACCTCCGAGATGCGGTCCTCTGCGGTCCTGAGAGGGGAGGGGTGGTCCAGCACGCCCAGCTCATTCGCCGGGCCAAACCTTGGTTTTTTCCTCTCGACTCCTCCTCTCCACCCTCCATCACGCCCGCCCGCCCGCTGCCAGCAGCATCTCGTCGTCTCATTGCCCCCCTTCCCCCCCTTGATATACCGTTGTACCAGTACTTTCCGACATTTTTGCTGCTAGCTGGGCCGAGTTCCAGGAACACGGAACCCGAGCTGACTGGACCGGCTGGGGTGGACGGGGGAGGGCAGGTACAACCAAGGAGAGAAAAAACGGATCGGTGTGCTCAAACCGCACTCACGTACATTGCATATGCATCCATCCCCCTCTCTCAAAACGGCCGCCGCCCAACCTCGTCCCTTTCTGTCATATTATCACATCAATATATGTGATTTGTGCTGGTTTCCATTGCGGGCAGGGCCAAGAGCGCAACAGCAGCAGCAGCAGCACCCAAGCAGCACCGGCTGGCACTCTAGAGAGGAGGCATCGCAAAGACGTGCATTCCGGCCGTATTTCGTTACCATCCATGTACTTCGTATCCGTCCTCGGCCGACGGAGAGTAGAGTCTTGGCTTGTTGGACAACGGCGCCGAATGATACGGAGGATCCCCCGACGATCTGCGCGTTCCCTCTCTCAGAGCGGTCAGAACCCGATATGCCCGTGCCAGGTTGTTGGTTTCCTTGTTTCCGGGTTTCCAGTCCCGCCTCCGTTGGATGAGTGGAGCGGAAGTGCAACTGGGTATCGAGTATGCCCTTTTCCCATCTCTTCTGGAAGGATAATCAAACAACAAATTCTCAGCCAACCGCGAGTTACAGAATAACGGTTATCCTGAAAGAAAGGAGCTTGGCATTGGTCGTCCAGATCTTCCTTGACTTTCCCATCGTGTCCCTTGGGGCTGCACATGCTCCTGCTCAGAGAGACTCACAAGGCTCAGACCTCGTGACTTCTGCTCGACAGATGCGAATGTGGACAGTAGAAGAAAGGTTCACAGAGGTTCATACTTGATACGGTAAGAGTCATCGCAGACAGCCGGCCACGATCCTGCACAAGGGAAGTAAAAGCTCAACCATCGCCCACCTGAAACCCAAAAATCTCGTAGCCTGGCGTTGACGACCCCAGAAGACACCAAACGACGTTCTGAGGTCGGCGAGGCGCTAGCGCTTTCGCTGCCACTTTTGGACATGGAGTCTAGGCCCTTTCTTTCCCGTCCTTCTTGCTGCTGACACCATATAGGTACAAGACACCGACCCCAGCCCCTTGTCCTGGTGCTGATGCTGGTCCGAACCGACAGCCCGCATGTGCGTGTGGCTTACTAGACAAGGCACGCATACGGATACAAACCTGTGTACACGCCCGTTTGCTGTTTGCCTCTGACGGACGTCGTTAGGATGAGGAACCCGCCAGGATGGTAAGGAGTACCCACTTTGCTAGTTAGGCAGCCCGGCGGAATGGTTTGGCAACGTCGGGCGACCGGGGTTGGGACGGAGGAGAGGTATTCGTCGACGGACGCCACCTCGGGAAGGGGGGTAAATGTAAGTCAGGGGTTGTACCCTCGTGGCACGGAGGCGAGGGGAGTGCAAACCTGGTTAGGGGAAGCGGAAGAGAACACGTGAAGTTGGCTGGGTCCATGAGAGGGGAGGGTGTCGTGCGTTGGTGTGTTGTTCCTTGGTGTTGGTGGTGGTGTGTTGTTGGTGCGTTGGCTGACGGTGTTGGTCTGTACCTGGACATCGGGCCCCCTTCCCATCTCATCTGCCTTGCTAGATACTTCCTCCTCCTCTTCTAACTAACCCCCTGTTGATGGTTTTCTTGTCTGTTGGTTCGTTTGGGACTTTGGTAAAGATGCAGCCATCGTGTTCCCACACCCCTGGTCTGTTGACGGGCATACTTCGACTCAACGTCTACCTCATTAGGCTAGGACAGACGATGGAAGTGCCTCGTTGCGCCGCAAGTCTGGGCTGGCATGGGAGAGGTAGTCGATGAGGCGGTGCCGGGCACCTCGGCATGGCCACACGGTCCCACTCTCCTCCCTTGTTCTTCTTCTTCTTCCCCTGGCTCCGAGGTTGTCGAGTTTCTCCTGGCGAGTGTGCGGCACAGACTTGTTGATGCCCCTAGTTTCGCGGGTAAAGAAGCCCTGCCATTGTGGCTGTCAACTTATCGGGGACGTTGGTGAGAAGTGGGCACGGGGAGGGAGGGGGGAGGATCCTCCTGGGTTTGCTTTCACGTACCAGGCCTCCGGGCCAGGCCCATCCGTCATCCGCCCGCGAACATGGGAGCATCGATCGGCGGCCGCTGCCCAGGAGCTCGGAGGCGTCACGGATCCCAGGTGGGGGGGGG
>JABGLZ010001093.1:36988-91734 GCA_014705045.1 Colletotrichum theobromicola
TCTCACACGCAAGGGCAGGAACAGGCGCGCCGGCCGGTACAACGGGCTATGCCGCTTCAAGGGCTAGCCAATGAGATTGTGGGACTGGCCCGGATGTGGGGTTCCTCCGTGGGCGGAAGTTGCGCACCAAAGGGAGATTCCCTTCAAGGACACGCAGAATGGGGGAAGAACGGGGTTTCCTCATGATGCGCTTGCCAGATGCCAAAAGTCGATTTTCTCTTCAATTTATTCCGCAGTTCACTCTTGCTGGGTGCACATCATCTATACACGAACTCCCACGAACGTTATCTACGCCAATGCTATAAAACCACCGCGACCATCCATCCAAAACAATTATGGACGAGGCATCATTCACCCGACAATGGTCACCAAACAACATGGCCAGTTGTACGAATCATTGGGAAATGTCTCTATAAATATATCAATCAAATGACCATCCATGACACCAAATCGCCAAAACCGCCGTATTATGCCCAAAACACCAACAATCCTATGGCCGCAGCTTAGTCCTCCAAGCTCTGGATCATGACCTTAATGGCGCCCGTCTTGGGGTCCCTGGCCGTCTCGAACGCATCGAGCGCATTCTCCAGCTTGAACTTGTGCGTGACCAGCTTGCTGAGGTCAATGACACCGCTCTCCACCAGACGAATAGCCCTGGGCCAGGTGTTGCAGTAGCGGTACTGCAGCTGAATGTCCACCTCGCGAACACTGGCACGCATGAAGGGGAAGCTGATCTCGTTGCGTCCGACACCAATGATGAAGACCTTGCCACCGAACTTGCACGCCCACACGGCCGAAGCGATACTGCTCTCAACGCCGGTGCACTCCATGGCCACAGCAGGCTCAATTCCGCCGAAGGACTCGACAATGCGCTTCGCCTCCTCCTCGGCAGTGCCGCGCCCGACCTTGTGGGTGATGGCCCCGGGCACCAGCTCCTTGGCGAAAGCCAGACGGCCGTCGTCGATGTCGGTGACCACCAGCGGGCAGGCACCGGCAGCCTTGGCGCAGAGGAGGGTGATGAGACCGATGGGTCCCGCACCGCACACGAGCACCGGGTCACCGAGACGCACGCCGGCACGCTGCATACCGGCCAGCGCCACACTCAGAGGCTCCAACATCGCACCGTTCTCGTATGTCATGTTACCGATCTTGTGGCACCACACGGCTGGGTGGTTGACATATCGCCGCAAAAGACCCGGGACCGGCGGCGTGGACAGGAACTGCACCTTCTCGCAACCGTTGTAGCGACCAGTCAGGCACGGCTCGCACTCGTTGCAGATGACGTTCGGCTCGACGGCAACTCGGTCGCCAGGCTTGAGGTGGCTGACGCTGGGGTGGACGGCGATGATTTCACCGGCGGACTCGTGGCCGAGGATGTGGTCGCCATCGACGATCATGGGTCCGATGCATCCGTGCTTCCAGAAATGAACGTCGGACCTGTGCTTCTGGTCAGTCCTGTTCGAGGCTTCTCCGGTTTTCGGGCTGGTGACTTACCCGCAGATGCCGGTGCTTCGGATGGCAATGGTAACCTCGCCATGCTGCAGTCCCTCTCCGGCCTGGACAGCTTCCAACTTGGGCTCGGCCTCGTTGATCCAGAGATCGTGTGCGGGGTTGGTGAAGACACCAATGTTAGCCTTGGACGGCTTGACGGCGCCGACGGACGCGGGAGGATCAACAGCCGAGGGAGACATTGTGGAAGCTGTGTGCGTGTGTTTGTGTGTGCTCTGGTAGGGCTGCGAATGGTTCAACGACGAGACGAGACGGCTGGCAGCAGCGAGAGCAGTGTGCGAAGGTGAGGGAGGGACAGGACAGGATGGACGAAGCGAAGCAAAGGGGTCAATCGAGCCGAACGGGGTCTGGTCTACAGTCTCTGGGCTCGGCTGGATATATAACCTATTATCGAGAGTGTAGGAGCTTCTCCCGCGCCCCTCGATGTTTTAACGCAGCCCCTCCTTTCTCGAGGGGTCGAGGCGAATAGACAACCCCATGTTCCCCACGTCGCAACGTCACGCAGGGTCGAAGCTTGTTGGCAGGGGGTGGGGCGCCGCCGCTGTGTGGGAATTGTTCGGTCGCTGTAAGACCGATTTTTTCTCTTTGCGACTTCCCGCTCCAATCACGACGCCGATCCTCACCCGACGACGGCCATCCCCCCGCTACACACTTGACGATAGTCGCCCAGCGTTGCCCAGTCCGATTGTTTCCTTTGCTCGCCCGCGAGTCTCTAGGAGCGCCAACCCTCTCACTTTGCAGGTCCAGGCGCGCCGGGAGGGGCATTGGCCGCATTGGACTGCTCACTCGTCCCGCGGAGATTTTCCTGGGTGCGTTCACGTGGTGGCAGAGCCAGGGACGTCGTTGGGCCTTCTGCTTTTTCCCCTGCCTTTATCCCGTAACATCGTCGCTTCTTGTTGAGGGAGGGGGAAGCGCATCTCGCTCCACGAATCGCGACGGTGCCCGACGCGAGATCCCTTGGTCTTTCCGACACCTGGCCCTAGTGCGAACCAAACAAACCAAACTCCTGGGCATCGGCCCCGACTTGTTTTCCGTTCGTCCTCAACGCGGGAGTAGAGAGGTGCATCGCAGCTTATGCGACGTACGCCTACACTACCTCGGTCGGCGACCTACCTCTTTGATATGCGCCTGCATGGATGCGCCTGTGGTCGTCTCAACCGCCAGCACGCGCAGCTGGAGTTTAATTGCTTTGCTTTTGGTTTGATCTCTTTTACAACCCAAATCTTGCTGCAGCATGCGTTCGAGTTATGATACCCCGTCTGTTACATTGACATGCCGGGATCGGGCGATAGCCGCTCCGACGTCTCTACGGCCTGCCAGATAGGGCGCTCAAAGTCAGGGAGAGAAAAGATTGACAGTGGTCTTGACGTTTAGACTAACACCCGATAACACCGCTGCACAGTTGGTTATCTACCGACTCTCGGCATCGCATGAATGATAATCGTGGTCTTTCTTCCTTCACCTCACATGCAGCTTTGATTGACCCAACTTCTTCTCACCTTGACCGCATCGTGTTATCCGCAATCGGGGAAAGACCCAGACTATACCCGCCCGCCAGCGCAGTCGGGACTAGAATATCCGAGGAGAAAACTCGGACCTTTTGCACTCTCTCTTTCTTTTGGTCTGCGTTCGTCATGCGCCCAGACTTGGTCTTTGGCCCGCCGGGCGACCAGTGGCACTACGAGGCATCGTCGCGAACCTATGATCTCACCCGGAGCCGGTCTCCGGCTTGGACGGTCGGCACGTCCCAGGGCCCCACGGGGACCTTCATATCCGTGAACCCCCACAGCACGGCGCTCGTGATTGTCGACATGCAGAATTACTTTCTGCACCCAGACTGTCGCGACCATCCCGCCGGGCTGGCCGCGGTCGCCAAGACCGAGAAGGTGATTGAGAAATGCCGCGAATTAGGCGTCCAGGTACGGCGGCCGCATTCTTTTTTCCTGTCCTGCCTCCCTTTTTCCCCGCCAGTCGGACTCGACGCCGGATTTTTGCCCGGCAGAGGGGGGAATGACTGCTTGCTGCTGCGCCCGCGCTGCATCGGAGGGGTAAGGTAGGGTAAGGTAAGATGGACGGTGGCGCGTTGCGCGGAAGAGAGGCAGCGTTTATTGTCGGCTTGGCTTCTGGCTGTTTGCATGCAAGTCATCATTCACAATTAATTGATTCCAAACGTGCGGCAGGTAATCTGGCTAAACTGGGGCTTGACCGACAATGATCTCGCCGTGATGCCCGCCAGCGTCCAGCGGGGCTTCTCCCGCACCCTCATCCTTGGCGCCTCCGCCGACGACAAAGTGGCACGTCTCGGTCTCGGCGGGGATCTCGGCGACGGCAAGGGGCGGTGTCTCGTCAAGGGCAGCTGGAACGCCGACATCTACGAGCCGTTGAAGCGGTTCGCCCGGCCCGGGGACGTGCACTGCGACAAGAACAGGATGTCCGGGATGTGGAGCCCGGATCAGCCGCTCCGGAGATATCTGGACGGCGACGGGGCCGGGGTGCGGACGCTGCTGTTCGCCGGGGTCAACACCGACCAGTGCGTCCTCGGGACCCTTACTGATGCGTACAACAGCGGCTGGGACTGCGTGATGGTCGAGGACTGCTGCGGGACGAAGACGCCTGGGGCGCCGGAGGTGTGTCTTTACAACGTCGCTGTGAGTCAACGCTGCCCTCCCCTTCCCTTTGGGTTTGTGTCATTGGCTGCGATTACGAGAGATCATCATGGGTTAATGAGTTATTCATTACAGGGCTCGTACGGGTTCGTCATCAATAGCGATACCTTTCTTGCGGGCACAACTTCGTGAAGGGGGGGTTCTGCGGGCCGCAGATCATGAGCCGCCAGCACCCTCGCCGCCTTGCAATTTAGTAACTTTTGCCCGATTGATGTGTAAATGAGCGGGCGAATAAGTGAGCAATCATGTGAATTAGGCCAAGTGGGGAGGAAACATGGGACGGCTCGTCTTTTACAAGCGGCGGTGCCTGCCCTCGTGTTGCTGCAATACGAGGCGGCGTCCAATGGATGACCACGTGAAGGGTTCACCACCACCACAACAACAACAGCCGAGCAAGAAGCAACGACCGTTGCGATGGATCTATACGAAATTTGATAACAACATACATGAATCACCGCCTCGCCAGGGGAGTGCAGGTTACATATGCAGGATTGTAAACTAAATCCATGTCTAAATTAGAAACTTTGAATCATGAGACATGGTGCCAACAGTGACCGTGATATAGAGATGAACTAGTTGAAGGCATTCGAACCAAAACTTCTCTTCCAAGAAGTTCTTGACGGTTGGCCCGACTCTACACCTGCTGTTGCCCTCAAGTTACCAGGTCGCGCCGCAAGACACAACTGACAAGCTATGCGGTCTATCTTACCTCATCACAACATCCGGATCGCGACTAAAGAGATATTGCCGCATCATCACCACTCAATACCCGCCCCGCCTAGTGTTTCTTTAGGAGCCTGTACGCATAGAGTTCGCCCGAGTCCCACGCAAACGGTAATATACCGCCGTCAACCAAAAGATACTTCGAGCCGTACCACCTCGGAGTACAGAGAGCCTCATTCACTCTTCCAGAATCGGCTGGTTGAAACATGCTCTAGGTGAGGGAAATAGTTCACAATGTCTGGCATCATGTTTTCTCGGAGGGACCATGGGCAGCAAGATGTTCTAACGATATGAGCATCGACCAAAAGCTGCATGCCCCTCGTCCCTTGGCGGGGGCCATGTTAGGCTTTCTGGTGCTCAGTTTATCATATCATGAGCTCGGCTGGCAAATGGCCCTCATCGCCAATGCGCGTCTGGGGTCGTTGGCTATTCGTTTGCCTTGCTCCGCCACAAATGCATACCTTAGAGTCAACTTCCAACCAACACAATGCCACAGTACGATTTCTTCAACATCCCGGCCGCCATATGGAGGAGGCCTTTGATCATTCTTGGAGTGAACCACACGCGTTTTCAAACGTTCATCGCCCTCCATCGTACACACATTCTGAAATTCCACGTCTGGTATGCGTACCCCCATGACCAGCCACGAGGCCAGCCTGAGCAGCGGCGTAGCTGCCGACGACAACCGCAAAGAGCTCGCTGGTGGGTGGTTTCTTCAATTCCTGTCGAGCAAACCACTCATCTTTTCATTTGCTACGCAAGAAACAGACGAGTAGCGAGCTATGGACCAAGAGCGACGCCAAGGTTGACTGGCACAAGGTGTATACCATGTTTTCCGTGCTGTTTGGCCAGGGCTGTTGGATTTACTTATTTTACTGCGTCTCTCTCGCCTACAAGCGCAACGGCACGCTGTCCCGGCTCATTGTCGCGTTCACTGTATTCGGAGTCCTGTACACGACCGTGACAATATTCATGGTTGGCGTGTACCTGATGGCGTGGTATCTCGGTTATCTGTGGTGATCAGAAGCCTGAGTGATGTGGTCATGTTCAGAAGGATCCTACTGGGATTCTTTGACGACAGACATGTATCTGAGTTGAGACTCTCAAGTTTGGTGAAGAAAAAGCTCCTTGAGAAAGGTTCAACCGCGTCATCGCCCGACCACGCTGAACGAAAAAGAACCAGAGACCAATTTGGATCGTCTTGCTGTTCAGGAGAAACATTCGAGGCAAGAAATAGAGATTATGAAAACGAGCCTACCAGATGTTGTTGAGTGGGAGCTTAGGCATCCTTATATGCAACGTTCTACCAAGACAACAACAAGCTGCTTGGTCTGTCATTGGCCAACTCAATGTATTGCTTTGAACTCGCTACCTTCTGCCTAAAGGTGACTTTGCTACCACATCTCATCATCGAGGAAAATATCGTTCGTTTTTGGGGCGTGGGTACTCTTTCAGGGCAACGGCTTATCTTTCACGAACGGCGGCGCATGGCCGCATGCGGCTGCGATACGAGACGGCGACCCATCGATGACCACGTGGGGTGGATGAATTGTCTCAGAGAGACAGAGAGAGAGAAGCCGCCCCGTCAGCACCACGAGGGTGCCTTTGAGCGTTAGGGACTGCCCAACTTGTTCGAGTCCTCGTGTAAGTGCGTGTCCAATGTTGAGGGAAGTTTGGAAAGGCAAGGACGTCTAGGCTTTGCGTCGGCTTTCACGATCTTCATTTTCGGGCCAACTTGGGCAGAAGTTCATTCTCCTCAACACACACAACTGATGATGAAACTGGTGTAATCATGAGCTTCAATTCGTCGTCCAGAGAGCTATCCGACCGTGTGGAAACCCTCATAATTCGTTTCTGCCCCCCTCAACGGCGTCGCCGTGGCGGCTTATGCACGACAAACCACACCTGCCAACGGGGCGGGCGCTGCTGATGATGACAGCAGCGGAACTCCGACCTAGGCATCCCATTCGCCCCAGAAACTTCCCATTGAGATCTGAGGATGCCGAGCTGTGCATCGGTGCTGACATTCTTTCCAGTCCCACCCAGAGACACCCAATTCTCACACGAAGCAGGAAGAAAATAAAAAAGAGAGGGAAAAAAGAGAAGAGGTTCCCATGTTGTGTAACGCCCGATTGCGCCCCCTCCAAACACCGTTTGAATATCCGTGTTTCCCCCCATTGATGAACGCCAAGGTATGCATTTGTACGCGCGAGTGTTGTTCTTTGATGAATATGTGCTCGCTTGTTTTGGTGTGACCGGACGTCTGCGTCATGACGAGCATCGGCGACTGCTCCCAAGTTTTGTTTTCTGGTTTTTTGTCTTTTCCGGCAGGACAAGAGGTCAACTTTTCAACCGCTGATGATGTTGACGTCGCCCTTGCAGATGCCGTATGTGCAGCATATCTCGGGGCTGGCCTGCCCGCTGAGAATGAGGTCGCGCTTGACCTGGTGGACGATGTTAGAATTTGCAATTTCGTAGATGGTGGGTAAGTTGGTTTGGGGAATAACAAACATCTGTGCATGGTAGAGGTCTGGCCTGGACGACGG
Source organism: Colletotrichum theobromicola (assembly GCA_014705045.1). Taxonomy (NCBI): domain Eukaryota; kingdom Fungi; phylum Ascomycota; class Sordariomycetes; order Glomerellales; family Glomerellaceae; genus Colletotrichum; species Colletotrichum theobromicola. The sequence continues at coordinate 44,433 of JABGLZ010001093.1, forward strand.
CGCCGAGGGAGAAGACGGCAACGGCCGCGGAGACGATGGTGTTGAACTGCATGGCTGCTGTTATGCGTGTGTGTGTGTCTGTGTGTCTGTGTGTATGTGTGTGCGTGGTCGCAGGTAAACTACGTGATTAGATGGTTGGTGATCGAAGACGGCTGCGATGAGAGGCTTGAAGTGAAGCAGAGCGAGAGGCGTCCGGAATGTTGGCGTTGAGCGAGAGACAGGATATTATTATATTATTAGGCCGAAAGCGAGTGTGCAGAGGACGGGACGAGAGAGTCTCTTTTTCTTCCTTTCCCTCGGGGTATGGCCCAGGTCGTTGCTGGAATGTTGCCGGTGTGAATGGGTGAGTAGACACCTCGGATGAAGGCACGGCGGGCAGGGCTGGCCTTTATCAATACGGGGCCAAACAATAGCAAGTACATATTTTGCGAGTAAGCACATCAGATTCGTAGCTACACACCCACGTACACATTACATTGCATACTGTACATACACATGGGGCGAGCAGGCAGGCTGTTGAGGAAAGCCCGACGGGAAGCCATGGGTGACGGCGTTAGCCCGCGCCACCTCTCGCAGCTTAATTGCTCCTCGGGTACGGTGGTTCAACGCCCATCTCCCGCTCTGGCAGCGCGATCGATCAGCTTTGGGTTTAGCCCGATGATGGAAAACGTCCAGAGTCGAGGGGTTCCGGAGGGAAACAATAGACCAGAGCAAGGGACGAGGGGCGTTCTCATCGCGCCATGTGCTGCTGTGTGCACAGATTACTACTAGAAAGGGTTTCTTCCCCCCCTCGAATATCAAATCTCGTCAATTCTAACGTGCGTTACTGAGACACCGCAGCGGGGGGCGGTGGTTAATGTTCCCTGCTGTTGCGGAGTCATCATCAATGACAGCTGCCCCCGACGGGCTCGTACCTGCGGAAGCAGACATGTGCTCCCGTTCTACCCGTTCTACGGGCGAGAGAGAGACAGAGAGCTTGGCCGGGGGTGGGTGTATGCGTGTGTGTGTGTGTGGTTGTGTTATTGTGTTATTGCCAAGGCGCCGACGATCTGCCACCGTGGGACTATGGGTGCGTACTTACGCCGTAGGGTGAGGACGGAGGCGGGTGACGATTCAGTCAGTCAGTCATACGAAAACATTGAGTCGCTCGTACCGAGACCCCGAGAAAAGGGACCCAAACGCTAATGCCAGCCCGTCTTGAACAGGTTCTTGGGAATGGCTAGCAAATCGGCAGGGACCGAGAATGCTGGAGACATATTGTAACCGTGTGGTGCTGGTAGTGCCCGCGCGTCTTGTGTGTGCGCGCTATCAGGTACGAGGAAAGATTATGGTGGTCTTCGGCTTAGCGCAGATGCGGTGGAGGGGAGCTGAGGCCACGCAAAAGCCGTGACGAGGAAATGAGGCGCGGCAGGGCCGACTGAGGCGCTGGAAAAAGTAAAACAAGAATAGAAACTGTGGCTGAGAGAGTGAGCAAAGATGTACGGCTCAGTGGTGGTGGACGATTGGTTGAGAGACTGTGCAGATCGAAGGCCACGGCGAGGGAGCCGAATCTCAGCCCTACTGCAGAATGGACAGCTGTGAAAGCTTCCACACAGATATAGCGTGCTATTTGTTTTGTTTCTTTTTGCGTGGATTAAGGTAGTCAGTCGCTTCTGCATGTGCTAAACATCAGACGACCGCAAAACAAAACATGAGTTGTGGCTACGCCCGAAGCGCGCTGCTTCTCTTAAGATTGCGCGCCCTGGGGATATCGTGGGCTCGTGGGTTTTGCGTGTCCGGAAACTTTAAAACCCCTCATGTTCGTGATCGTCAAGTGTTATTCTGCGATCATCAAAACAAACTTATGGCACCACTGCGGACGAGGTTTGCGCTTCTTCAGCAGTCGGGCGGGGTGCCTTTGCTAACATGGTTCGAGTCCATGCATCAGGCCGACCGCAAACGGCGTTCGTCCAACATGTTGAGGAGAGGACAGCAACGTTGCCCCGAGCGGCCGAGCCAATGGCAGCCAACGCCAGTGCAAGGAGAGGTAGTGCGAGCTAACATGGGCAGCCCGAGTGGTTGTCTATCAATTTGCTTTTTGACTGCCACGAGTCTGTGAAGGGAGTTTTGGTGTTATCGGGCGGTAGATTGCGTCTTACTTCCCTGCGTTGACGTAGTTTCAGGATGAAGATGGACCTGTGCAACAACCTGCAGTCTGACTGAACGGAAGGGCGGCAGGTCTAGACTGGACTTGGCTTCCGACAGGATCTGTCTGCTCGAGATCTGTCCCGGCTGCTGTCGTGTTGGAGATGTGGGCGCTGCCGATTTCCCCGCCGTAATAATGCCAACGATCATGCCGTGCACCGTTTGTACGAGGTACCGTTCGTGCACTCGACTTCGTTGAGCTGTTCGTGCTTGCGAGACACAGCGGAGAATGCGGTTAGTTTTCAGCTTGGTGCTTGCAACCGGGAGTGGGGGTTATTGAGCGCGCGGTCTTGGCTCTCGCTCGCCGTCAAGTCTTGGATGACGCCCAAGACGGTGTCTGTCGCAACGTGCAGGGAGCGTGGTTGCGTGGTAAGTAGCCCGAGGGAATAAGAAACAGCAAGACAGGATCAGCAGGCGATTGAGTTGTCGATCATTGGGAGGGTTTATCATCACGCGCGCTCCAGGCTTCTGCCATGTGAGGAGTATTGGAAGACATTGATGAAAGATGGCTGGCCCATTCTCCTCGCTGGTTTTCTTCTAGACTCCATTGCTTGTGGTGGAGGCCGTGAAACCTCGCGGTTGATGACAATGGCGAACCAGCTTGGCCGAGGAATGCTAAGCCATCTCGCGTCTGATGATCGAAGCCAGACTTGGAACTTTGCGGGGACTATCGAGATTCGCGGCGTTCTCGCATTTCTCGCATGTTTGAAGAGATTCTTCGCGACGGTATGACGTGCGTTTGCGTGTCGGTCGCACGGCAAGCTGGCATACAAGTAGAAGTAGGATGACGGATAAACTCCTTTGATGCGAGAGCAAGGTGTGTCTTCTCGTGAGGTAAGGGACCTGCTACCTGACCTTACCTAATACAAGACCGCGGAACGACGTGCGGAAGGAACCGCCATGCTGCACCGCCACATTGGCTGGCTGTGGCTAAGACTCACTGGATGAAGGCAAGATGCTCAAGTAAAAAGTTCAAGAGGCCCGTTGCCCAGGAAAGCTAAGCTTTACCTCCCGCGGGTCGCAAGGTCAGGGTTCGCGCCCACAAAGAGCCTCCCCTCGACGCCGACACACTCCAATCCAATTCTTGCGGCGGCTTCCTATCTCCAATAGTTCGGACTGCATGCTGACTTGAGGTTGCGACTAATGGAACAAAACCCCCCTTTGCATCTAGCTCAGAGTTCGGACAATTCGCCTTCTTGGCAACCCCAGCCCTTCGTTGATTGCTTCCCGCTGCAGGATGGAAGCAAAATTGTCCCCGTCGTCACCAATCTCCTGCTTCCATGCATTCGGCATCGGCATTGCGGCAGCGCCAGCAAGATTTGGTCTCCATTGCGGGAACCCTGGCTCCTCACGCGACCAATTGCAACACTCACAATTCCCTATCTAATCGCGACGATCCAACGGGGGCTTTCTGAAGCCTGAGGTGAAGGAAGATAAGGAAGTCTTTCAGCACGAAACCCTCCGCACATTTGCCCTTACGTACACTTTCTTGTTCATCTCTGGCAGCCTCCCACGTCGTCGTTTGCAGCTTCGCGGACATGGCCGTGGTGCGCATGGACGATGCGTGGGCAATCCCGCCTTATCTTCTGCATTCGTCTCTTGGCTCCGACGGGGAGAACCTGGGGTAAGAGGTAGTGTGTGCGGATGGCAGCGATGTACGCGAATGCCACACGACCAGCTCCCTCACCATTACATCGCCAAGTTTCGAGCCACCTCACTCGCCTCTCTCTGCCTCATGATGCCACTGACGAATGATGCTGCACATGCAGAGTGCAATGTACCGAGTACCTGACAGACGAGGGGATCTGCTCAGTTCCGCAACTCTCGCCTGACGGCCTCCATTTTCACCAAAAATTTTCCCCTTTCAAAAATCGCCATTGGACGAAGCGCAACCCGGGAATCCCGAATTCGCCTCTCTGCGTCTTCTAGCTCTGCCTCCAGACTCCAGCGCGGCCCCCCTTTACCGGACCTATCCCAAACGGCTCCCAGCTGCCGGCTGACTTCCGAGCCACACCAAGTACCCGCTACTCATGATCAGGGACGCGCTGGTGGGGATATGTCGATTGATTCTTCAATGCCGCAGTTCCTTATCTTTGCTCCCCCCACCAGTTTCGCGTCAGAAAGGCTAGGACGTGGTGTGTGCTCTGCTGCACCTCTGCGCAAAAAAGGTCGCTGTCGTCGATTCGAGGCCCGGAAATCTGGGTACGAACGATCCCGTAGAATTCGCGCGCGTCGCCATCGCCCTGATAAGGGCTCCTCCACTTTCCGTCGTGTGAATTGGGATATTACTGCCCCGGGTCCGCCACTATGTTGCTGTGCTGCTGTTGCTGTTGCTCATCGTCCAATCTTGGTCGCGGACCTTTCCCTCCCCCTCACTGGTGATCGGTAGCTTCAAAGCGCCTTGAATTGAGTTTGCCCACCGTCGACAAGACACCGCCGTCCTCCATCATCCCGCCTTCTTCGTCGTGTTGAGCCAAGCCAAGCTATGAACTTCCGGTGACCGCTTACACAAACTCCAAAACACCAACGAGAGAGAGACAGACCGGGATACAGACCATGGCGATATTCGAGACTAAAAGCGACGTCGAGTCGAATGGGGAGAAGAAGGATGTGGCCCGCGGCTACGTGGGGGCCGACGGCGTCCACCAAGAGGATTTCGAGACTGGCACCAGCACGTATGCGAAACTCCAGAGGTTGGCGGGCAAGTTTGGTGTGGAGCAGAGAGGCATCGAAAGAGTCCCGGAAGATGAGCGCATCGACGACGCCATCATGAATGTCGGAACGATGGTGAGTTTTCGCCAGTGAACGTGTGCCGCAGAAGCAAGAGGAGTGTGGCCCTGACAAGATTCTACGCAGTGGTGCTCCGCCAACATGGTCGTCTCGTCCTTTGCAATCGGCGTCCTTGCCATTCCGGTCTTCAGTCTCGGCTTCGCGGACACGGCTCTCACCATCGTCTTCATCAACTTCCTCGGCGTCCTGCCCGTGTGCTTCTTCTCTACCTTTGGCCCAAAGTTTGGTCTTCGCCAGATGGTCCTCTCCCGGTATTGGTACGGCTACTACGTCGTCAAGCTTGGTATGTCGAATAATACTACCTCTCTTCCTCTCAAGGGGTGGGCGCCACTAACACGCATTTCCCAAAAGTTGCCGTCTTTAATATCCTCGCATGCCTGGGCTGGTCCGCCGTCAACTCCATCGTCGGCGCTCAGCTCTTCAACGCCGTGAACCACGACATGCCAGGATGGGCCGGCATCATCATCATCGCGCTGTCGACCCTCGTCATCTGCACCTTCGGCTACCGCATCGTCCACACCTACGAGCGCTTCTCCTGGATCCCCTGCTTCATCATCTTCCTCATCGTCCTCGGCGTCTTCGCCCACTCGGGCAACTTCAACAACATGCTGCCCCTGAACACGGGGCCCTCCGAGGCAGGCTCCGTCCTCTCCTTCGCCGCCAGCGTCTTCGGCTTCGCCACCGGCTGGACCTCGTACGCCGCCGACTACACCTGCTACTACCCGCCGTCCACCTCCCGTATGCGCGTCTTCCTCGTCACCTTCTCCGGTCTCTTCCTCACCCTGTGCTTCACCGAGCTCCTCGGCGCCGCCGTCATGACCGCCAGCGTCAACGACCCCACCTTCAGCGCCGCCTACGCCGACTCAGGCATCGGCGGTCTGCTCGCCGCCGTCCTCGTCCCCAAGCTCGGCGGCTTCGGCCAGTTCTGCCTCGTCATCCTCGCTCTCTCCATCATCGCCAACAACTGCCCCAACATCTACTCCGTCTCCCTCTCCCTGCAGGTCCTCTCCCGCCACACCGCCCGCGTGCCCCGCTGGATCTGGGTCTTCGCCGGCACCGGCGTCTACATCGCCATCAGCATCCCCGGCTACGACCGCTTCGAGGCCTGGCTCGAGAACTTCATGCTCATCATCGCCTACTGGCTCGCCATCTACGAGGGCATCAGCATCACCGACCACGTCGTCTTCCGCCGCGGCCTCAGGGGCTACGACATCGAGGACTACGACGACCCCTCGCGTCTGCCGCCCGGTATCGCCGCCTTCGTGGCCTTCCTCATGGGCGTCATGGGCGCCGTGCTCGGCATGTCGCAGACGTGGTTCACTGGCCCGATCGGCAAGCTTGCTGGCGGCGCGTTCGGCGGCGACATCGGTTTCGAGCTCGCCTTCTCCTTTGCGGCGGTTTCATACGCCGGGTTGAGGGTTGTCGAGAAGAAGTTCTTCAAGAGGTAAAGCTGGTTCGCTATTATGCGGCAACTGTTGGATGGGATTGTATGATATAGATGCGTTGTACATATTGGAAGGTCTGAGGCGTCGTAAGGTGTTAGGCGTCGATATTTAGGAGGAAAGCTCTGGGTCACAATTTTTTTTGGGGGGGGGTATCGACTTTGGGTACATCATACATCAGAGCTGGACGCGTTCGTTCGTTTAGTTGTCTGGTATCCTTACGTGGCGGCTTGGATCCAGTTGGGAAGAAATTCAGCTTAGACAAAAGTTTACCAGCGAGCCAATTGAAAATTGCCAAAACCAACGTGGGGCTTGACTCAGATTACAGTATTGTACTGATCACGACTCTTTTATATTCATCATCTACATACTGTTCCTCCTTGGATTGAGCGTCAGTGCAATCACCGTGGCACTTTCGAGTATTTCGGATTCAGTACCATTGTCCTGTAGTTGATTGTTGTCTACGAAGATGGTACGACGCAGCAACACTAACGTTTTCAGAGCCCAAACTTCGAGAACGAATTGCTTGCACTACGAGGCCCTATGTGTAAATTAAAGAAGTGATCAAGCTTTCTGAGAGTGGGTCTCTGCAACGACGGCGTAAGTTGAGTTTGGCTTTCCTAGGTAATCTCAGAGGGTCTCATCTAAGAAACGCCCACTGGATAATATGTCAAGCACAAAGTGACGAATAACATGGTGCTCTTGCTACATTAAGAACATGTAAGCCACCGATCACTAACTAGAACACAATACTAACGTTACAAAATCATAACTCCAAGTCAAACAGTCACAAGTGCCAAAGAGCATTTAGAACAAACTAGACACCCAAGTATAGGCAGTGAATTTTTAACATCATTTTAATATGTGTAATGTCGAGTTTGTGTGTGTTTTTTTCCCCGTGTATCCTGTAAATGTGTCATTGCAGTCTGCCGGATGAAATGATTGATTAATGTTCACTCAATCTATTCTAGCTAAGACTCACAGTACCTAAGAAGGGGTTTCTTGATATAGATCCAAACAATGGTACAGAACAGGCCGCTTGATATAGTAGAATTATTAGGTATCTATGACTGACTGTGCGGTTACAACCCCACGTCTCTTCTTTCTATTCTTGATACCTTTTTTTTCTCATCACTTTTTTCTAAGTTATGTTACTCTGACGAGCCCTCCTACTCGGTGCAGCTTTCCTTCTACACAAAAGCCTGCAGTGGTGCTTTGACAGAAAGCACTCCTTACATTCTGGGCCAAACTCTCAAGCTTTTGCTGTGGTGCCAAGTTTTGTGTAAGAAATGACTATAGTAAGATCCTATGAGAAACCCAGAAAAAGAAAGCGCACCAGCGTGAATGAACAACTGAAACAGGCCTGAAAGTGAGCAGGAGTCCATTTAAGGTAGTGAGTTGGGTTTGTCTCGTCGTCCCCAGAGGATTGGCCCCACCTGTTCAAACTCTCAAGGGAGTTGAAAGGGTGCAGGATTTTGCCCACTGGTTGTCTCTGACAATGACAAGGTTCCGAAAGATCCCCCCAAAGCTTGAACAAAATTGACTTGCACATTCATGTCAGCACTGGTCAACAGCTTACACATTGCTGAAGAATCGAATGCAACTACTCATGTTTGGCAACTAATGCAAATGGCTTTGTGATGCTGCGTCACAGAATCCAGTATCCACGGACTAACTTTGTATGCTTAATACTCCCTGGAGTTTCCTGAAGCGCCAAGCAGAATGTTCCCCACCAACCGACCGGTTTCACTCAGAACTTCCAATCCTTTGGAAAGGCAGCGGTGAGTTTACCAGCAGGATGTCACCTTTGATGCAAAAATATGAAAATCGAATTACCCCCGCCATCATCCATTGGTGTCGTGAAGTTTATTGCAGTTCCCCATAAAAGAACTGCGCCTCATATCTCTTGACTCCTATGATGCTTTTCGTCATAGCCCTGCTGAGCCGGCCCCGTATCCGTCACCTCAAGACTCATCGTCATCCGACACGCGGAAGCGAGCTGGCTTCTTCCTAGCCCTAGCAGCGCGCCGCAAAGACGGGTCGACAATGTCATCTTCGTCATCATCGTCCTCCGAATCAAACCCGAAACCGTTGTTCTGATAACTCGACTCGCTATCGTTCACTTCAAAGAAGGGACCCAGTCGCGTCTTGCGCTGCGAGCCTGGTGCACGAACCACGAAGTCATCATCGGTGTCAATTATTGCCGAACGACCTTGTGACGTTGAGACACGTCTGGATCTCGACGGTCCCCTGGCTGTGATCGTGTTCGCGTCATTCCGCTTTGGACCCCTTGAGCGAGACGGGGTTGCGTTGACATCGAGCTCCTCATCAACATCCATGTGATGGATCTCAGGGCTGAAGCCGCGCGTGGTAAGCTTGCGTCCACGGGCGGATCTCGGAGGGTCAAGGCCGACCGAAATCGTGTCACCCTCTACCTCCTGGCTCTTGGAGGACGCGGTGAAACTTGCGTGGATCTCGTTCTTAACGTCACCCATATAAGGTTCATCGTTCTCAGTCTGGCTCGGGGGTCGAGGGTTCTTAGGTGGCCGCCCGCGACGTTTCTTCTGGACTGGCGAGCCCGCGTCTGATTTCCCGGAAGTCGTCTGTGTCTTCGCAACTGATCTGGCCCTACTCTCAGTTCTGGAGGCACCGGGACGTCCGCGTACCCGTCCACGTTTGTTGCGTGGAGATGTTGTCTGCGTGGAATCCTCCGCTTCTGAATCTGTGTGCATATTCTTCGATTTCATGCGACGATTCTTTCGTTGAGCGGGAATGCTGCGATTGCTAGCATCTTGCGCATCTTCAGACTCCAGGGACGGGTGGTATTCCTCCTCCTCATCGTCACTCCTAGCAGCTCTTTTCCTCTTCCGTCCCGGGCCTGACACGACTTCGAAATCAGCCAGAGCCTCGTAATCGTCCGCTGTCAGCTTGGGCGCCTCCTTACGCGCTCCAGTACGAACGCCCTTAGCAATTTTGGCTTTGGCGAACTTCTGTGTCGTCTGCTTGACTGAAGCCTTATCTGTTCGACGTCTTCCACCCCGACCTCTCTTGACGGGTGCTGCCTTCTCCTCTCCGCCCACCTCGCCATCTTCGTTATCTGCCTTCTCCTTGATCATTTTCTTAGTCAGGTTGGGGAAGTTTTCGCCATAATTAAAGAACAGCTCCTCGCCGGCCTTGATATTGCGAGTGGCCGAGAAGCGAATGCGGTACTCTCCGTTGACGTAGAGAATACCTGGTTGGACGTTGGCTGCCTCCACGGCGTGATTAATGTAGCGACTGAGGTTGCCATAGATAGCGGCATCAACCCAAATTCCCTCATAATCCAGGAGACTGAACACGTAAGAAGTGCTCTTCTCCACAGCAAAAGCCTCTCCGCGTCTCGCTTCTCTCCTGACACCCTCGTCCGCAACAATGAGCTCTCCAGCATACTCGATGACGAATTCGTCTTGAGCAATATCTTCCGCTGTGAAGAGGCCGTAGCCACAGCCCTCCAGCTGACTCTTTCCCAGCACGACTGCCTTGCTGACACCTCGTTGAATGGCGATGTTCTGGCAGCCCGTTTGGAACAGGGCATCGTCATGCCGGTTCGCAGGGTCAGCGCGTTCTACAGCACCGCAAGTCCCGCAGAGGTCGGGATCGCACTCGCGGTTCAGCTGCACGCAAATGCAGGGACGGCCTTCTTTCTGCTTCTGCAAACAAGTCTTACCACTGGCATGGCAAGCACAACCAGTGAATTTGTACGCGCAGCAGTCCTCGGTACAGCGGCAAAACTTTTCGCAGAGAATGTCGTTCATTATACAAGTGCAGTTGTCTGCCGTGCAGGGGCCGTCGTGATGGCATGGGTCATTCGAAGGGCGAACCTTGGTGTCGTGGGAATTGGTGTGATCTTGCCAATCGCCAATGAGCATCTTCTTCTTACGATCATACCAGGGAAGATTCTTGACCCTTGCTGGCTCAAAGGTCTCCAAGGGAGGAAGAGTGATGCCCAGGGATTGTAAGTGGCGATTGACGTCCCAACAAGGCCTGTTCAGAATCTCAGCGGTAGCACACTGAGCCTTAACCCTGACCTTGTTGTGATCCAAGATTGTGAAAAGGCTTCGCAGCAAGTTCGTCTCGTCTTCCGTCCAAGGCCGCGATGGTGCATCAGGTGTGTTGGCATTGACCTGGAAGCATCCCCGCTGACATGGCGGCGGAGGATCTGAATGTTCGAGGTCTTCTTTGGAGGAGACAACGCGGTTTGCAGAAAACATCCGCCCGTACATTCCAATACAATCCATGGAGAAGTTGCGCTTGTGATTCTCAATGCTGTAGTCTCCGTGTTCACAAGAGTTGCTGTAACAGATGAGACAACCCATGACTGTATGAGTTTCGATCCAGTGCTCAAGAGATGAAGCCTTCTCATTATCGCCTTTAGCTGCCTTCTTTGACTCGACGATCTCGTCAACAGACTTGTCGAGCTTCAGCACGTCGCGCAAGAGAACTCCCCGGTCTTTCGGCGCCTCTTGATAGAAAACGTGGTCGAAAGCCTCGGTAAAAACTCTCGCTGCTTTCAAAGCTCTCGGTGTAGCAGCCAAGTTGTCATCACTATGCAAGTTGACCAGACTCGTTTTTTGTTGCGGCGTAATGGCGTCATCAGACTCGGAACTGGCCATGTGACGGATGAGAGTCGTCCGGTTGCAGTTGTCGATATTGAGCTTCTTGAGCCATGAGTCTAGGAATAGCGACAGGGTAGCCGTCCGCTCTTTGCGGAAAGTCCTGTTGACCCGGTTTTCGCGATTACCTAGCGTCTTGAATCCGCAGCTGGCATCCATCCTCTCAAGTTCGTTCAGCCATAAGAGGTAGTCTCGCTCCTCTTCCGGTTCCAGATCGCGGATAACAGGGACAAACTTGAGCATGGAGTTAGGAGAGAGGACATTTTTGACGATTTCCGTATGATGAAATCGGTACTTGGGCACGGCATCCTTGATAGACTTGACGCAAACTGGCAGGTAGTGAGCATCTCGGCCCTGGTCCGCTTTCCTCCCGCGAAAGTGTTGCTGAGGCTAGGTCAGCTTTCATCTCCATACTCTGGATCTTGAGATGCAGCAGAACGATGGTAGCAGACGGCTTGTCATCGATATGAACTCACCTTGACCCGAATCTTCATGGTTGTTCCCTTTTCCTCAGTGGTAGGTGAGATGGTAACGTTAGCGAACCAATCGACGCCCGTAGAAACACGTGTTTCGCTGGGCTTGGTGGATTTGAGGGCGTAGAGAACCATTTCGACATGATTTTTGCGGATATCATGAGAGTACTTGGTGAGCGAAGAGGTGACGTGATTGAAGTCGGAGATGCCCTTGTTCGGGGTCTGCTTCTTGGAGTTGGATACATGCTTGACGAGCTTGGGGGACTGGTTGCTCGAAGGGCGGGTGGAAGATGGCGGGGTGACTTGCTGAGGAGTCTCTAGAGGAGCATCTGGTCGCATGAGTCGTGGCATCTCGGCATCGTAACTGTCGTCGAGATCGACTGACGTTTGAATTGAGACGGGCGGCGGCGAAGGATCCAAGACCGAGGCTGCATTGCTGGAAACGGCGGTCGAGGCGCCGCTTGGGTCGGAGAGGACACTACTGTTGTGGGCAGGACCTAGACCTAGTGGAATACGCGACGCTGAGCTTGGAGGTTGGCTGGCCTCAAGCTTGGGTCTCCAGCCGGAGGGGGTCGCGCGATCGGCATCAAGATGAGGAAAATGCTTAGCGCGAGGGGAGTTGGAAGGACTGTCGCTATCGCCTGTCAGGTCGATGAAGTTGTTGGAAGCGTTTCCCGAACTCTGACGAAGCGGGGGCTTCTGATAAGTGCGTTGATCGTGTTGAGAGTAAGAGGAGGGGTGGTGGTGGTGGTGGTGGTTGTGGTGGTTTGAAGGATCGTGTTCTTGGTTCAGGTGGAACTTGGCGCACTCGTCGACGTAGGGACCTCTTTGAGCAGCTGCGTCCCGGTCGGAAACAGCAAAGAAGGACATGACGGGAAATAGCGAGGCGGGAAGCGACAGGATAAAAGGCGCAGAGGCGGTGGCTTTCTGTCGGGATCTCGTCTGGCGGCGGTTCTGTCCTCGAGCCTCCTCACTTGCTGCAGGCGCAAACACAGACACGGTCGCTGCTCATGTCCTCTTCCCCGAGATCAGCGTCAGCAAAGCCTGTAAACATTGACTACGGAAGTCTCATGCCAGGCGGCCAGAATGAAGCGCCCGGTGACGTTGCGCGGCTGAGGGAAAAAAAGCGACGCAACAGTCGAGATGGCGGAAGGGTCACTTTTCCGCTCAAGCAGTCTCTCCTAGATGAAGTTGATGATGAGAGAAGAGATGAGATATGTGAGACGCGTTGGTGAATTGCGAGGCTAAGCGCGTTCATGGGCGGAAGCACATCGAGGGAGAGATTGCTATGCGCTAGTCCCAAACGAGACCGGGGGAGCAGGGGGTTCGCTTCAGGAACTGCACTCAGGACTCAGGCAACCAACGCATCCACAATAATCCAGCAAGTCAAGTGCGCTCAGTGTATCAGTTGCCCGTTGGTTCCGATGCATCTCAGTCAGTCTGAGTGACGGCAAGAGAAACACATAAAGAGACCTTGCCTTTTTTGAACTTTTTCCTGCAGCACCCCTTTCTATCCTCTCGGCAGCTCGTGGGCTTGCGATTGTTCCTCTTGTACCTCGGGCTTTGTCATGGCGCTCAGAACAATGTTTTCCTGCCCGCTTTATTTATTCGGTGCTCTCTCCTTACGGAACACTTTCCCGATCGGCTTCTCCTTGTTTTGTATTCAGGCGTCTGTACATATACCACGCCGCCGCACCTCTACAACGACAAGTTTCTGAAGAATGAATAGCAAACAGTGAGCCAGGGCAAAAAGACTCGAGGTTTGGCTTGCGCTCGGACTGAAAACCCCCCAAAAATAAGGTAAAGTCTCGCTCTGGACGCTACAAACGCAATTCGGTGCGTATGACAAATGCTCGCAATGGGAGTTCCAGCTGGAGGATTAATGACCACGCTCTATTGATACGCGTTGGATGTTGTGAGAAGTTCAAGTTCCACAGATCCCATGACAATCACCTTGGTTCAACTCATTGCAGCAATTGTCGACCTGACTCGGCCAGAAGGAGGGTTAGGGTTGCATGGCCGTTTCGAGTCAACCGGCCTACGAGTTATCAAAGAAAGTCTCTTGACTCAATACACTCAGCTATGCGTAGCACCCTGATGTTGCGAAAATATCCAATAATGGACCTGGAATGACATGGCCAGAAATGACATGGTCGACGTTGTAGATGAGAAAGTAGCAAGTCTAGCTAGGTATTGTGCTAAGGAAATGGCCATAGTCGACAGATATGCAATGAGTAAAAGAGAAAGTTTCTACTAAGGATGTCCACGAAGCAAAGAGCGAAAAGTCAATTGGCAGAACCTGTCGTGCCTAACTCAACAGCCGCCTGAATTTGCACCGACAATTTGGCGGCTGGTGTTTGGACTACCTTAATCAAACGCTCCGCCAGGACACAGAACAACAGACTGCGCTAATTGGCGAGTTGACAGATAAAGGCAGTCTATGAAATCATCGCTCATCTTCTCGGACTAGTCGACGACCCTTAGCTTCGAAGAATCTGGACAGGCCGACCTGCGCTGAAATGTCCAGCGCTAAAAGGGAAAAAGATGGTCCCGTTCCTTGGCATTGAAGACGGGCAGGCTCGGCTCGACTCGAGTGTTGACCTGAGTCGAGAGATCCGTGTTTTGGAATGCGGACATGTCATTCACTGGCAGCTTGAAGATATCCTTCGCCCGCCCGTTTGTGAAGGAAGATGATGAAGAAGCGACAGCCCTGAATCCTCTACTGACCCGTAGGAGGCGGCTTCTTACATCTCAGAGTCCAGGGCACGTCCATCTGGACCTGCAGCTGCGGAAGGGAACAGACAGGCATGGGGGTGATGGGGTTTTCTTGCAGCTTGCATCGAAGCTTGCTGGTTCCTCCTGTTTCTTCGTCCCAAGTCGGCCCAAGGAGTCCCGGCTGTCCGTTTCATGAGCCCACATTGGGCGAAGGGTCTTAAGAGCCGGCGCCATCCCGGATGGCGATCGCCCTGGCTGTGCGAGGCCTGCCTGCTCATTGCATAACCGTAGCCTCCTTATGATCATGGTAGGTCGAGGTCGAAGAGATGAGGAGTGACACTGGCCAGAGCTTCCGGGGTTGTAGCTTTCTAGGGTGACTTTGCGACGGATTCAGCTCAAGATGGCGCCACAGGATACCTAGAATGTGGGGCTGCCGGCTTGTACCCGCGTAAGTTATTGATGCAGGCACCTAGATGGTTAGCTGGGTGACGCTGCGAACAACGCCAAAAACGCGAGCTAAAGAAACAGATGACGTCGCCAGGGCGAAAGAGGCACAGTCTTAGAGGGGGCACCGGGGGACTGCGCTGAGAGGTGTTGGGTGCGGTCGCTTCACCTGCCTGACCTCACCTTCGACCCATGTCCAGCCCAACAGGCCGCCCACTTCAAGTCCCGTCTCCTCCGCAACATCCACGCATGTCTTCTGGACCCTTTCCGGCGCCTACATATAAACACTCGACTTCGCATCATCCCAGTCCCGACGCCTCGACCGTCATTCGATCTTCTACAAGCCCCTTGTTCCACCCCACGATACCCTCTTTGCGAACTGCTCCTCAACCTTGACTGCCATATTGATACATCCTCTGTCGCCTGATCCATTACTGCGACAACACCTACGCTGATTACCCAACTGTCATTGTCGTCGCTGACACCACTGCCATCATGCATCGCACCTATTCTATGCGCCAAACGAGGGCGCCTACCGCCTCTCAACTCCAGGTACGCATACCGCGAGCCTGTCTCCCCACCAATTTCCGTGAAGAGCAATCGATGAATGCTGACTTTGCTCGCAGAACCCTCCTCCGCCGCCGTCAACCACTAAGTCTGGCCGTCTCTTCCGTGGTGGCTTCGGTATGTCGCACTCTCCGCGGCCTGCGCCGCCCTATCTGTCGTTCGACACGCAGCCTGTGTTTTCTTGACAGCGATTGACAACATGCATTAGGCCATGCCCTTCGTCACAAGTCTGCCGGTGCCTTCGGGCCAGACCTTGCCAAGAAGCTTTCCCAGCTAGTAAAGATGGAGAAGAATGTTATGCGCAGTCTCGAGACAGTCGCTAGAGAGCGCATGGAGGTCGCAGTAGGCCAACCCGCACCAAGACTTTTTCAAAACGCGCATACTAAATTTAGCTTCCAAGCAACAACTTTCGATTTGGGGAGAGGCATGCGACGAGGATGTTTCCGATGTCACCGACAAGCTTGGCGTTCTGCTCTACGAAATTGGCGAGCTTGAAGACCAATACGTCGACCGCTATGACCAATACCGTGTTACCATCAAGAGTATTCGCAACATTGAGGCTTCGGTCCAGCCAAGCCGAGATCGTAAGGGACCATTGAAGCTTCCAGCATCGTTCGGACTCTGACAGTGTTCACAGGCAAGCAGAAGATTACCGACCAGATCGCTCAGCTCAAGTACAAAGAGCCCAACTCGCCAAAGATTGTTGTTCTCGAGCAGGAACTCGTGAGAGCTGAAGCGGAGTCGCTGGTCGCTGAGGCTCAGTTGTCAAACATCACGCGCGAGAAGATCAAAGCTGCCTACACCTATCAGTTTGACGCTCTGAGAGAGCATTGCGAGAAGGTGGCTATCATCGCTGGCTACGGAAAGCACCTGTTGGAGCTCGTCGATGATACTCCCGTCACCCCTGGCGAGACTCGTGCTGCATACGACGGCTACGAGGCCAGCAAGGCCATCATTCAGGACTGTGAAGATGCCCTCACAAACTGGGTGACCTCTAATGCCGCAGTGTCATCCAAGCTATCAACTCGCGCTCGCACCCTGTCAACCCGTCGTAGGAACAACATCAAGGCACGTGCCGAGGGAGGCCATGACCTGTCTGGGCAAGATGCCCCTCTGAATGACGACTCCTCATGGATGCCCGCCCACAACAAGGAGACGGATTATGATGATGAGGAGGACGATGAGGATGACATCCGTCATTCCGTGGCCGGAACTGACGATGGATTGAACGGCGAGACCCGCGGACGCCAGCACGAGAGCGTTGTCGCATAGATGCAGCATCATATCATGCCGATCACGTCCGGATTTTCTCAATCGCATGCGTTTTGAAGGCGACAAGCACGCAGCTCATGGTCGCGATAGTGGTCCCTCCACGTTTATGGACAGCGCTTGGTTCTGGTGTTCAGGGGTTTGGTGCCTCGGTAAAGAATTGAGGTCAAGATAGGCTTGCTACGGCGAACGTGGATGGGAAGGTAAGGTATCCAAGGCAAAAAATGCTGGTTCTTCTAGTTGTAATGTCCAATAATTGCGTAGTTCATCGTTATCAGCATCATTATCTTAAGTCGTCCCTCCTTCTCCCCTGTGCCCGAGTTATCGTCATCTGATGTGTGGGACCCAACCAATCCACCGTACCCGAACCCTAGACAACAGCTGCATCTGCGTAAGGATTGTGGCCTCGGATCTGGCTAGTAAACTTTTCCACTTCGATCTTTGCGATATATTGGCCAGGCACCACGACCAAGCCTAGATAACGGGAAGTCATGTCCATCGAAACCGAACCGGTGCCTGCGGAGGCATTCTTGGCAGCCTCAGCCCGCTGTTGCGCTGATGGCTGGCGATACTCGTAGGTATGGGCTAACACGACATTTCGGTCCTAGACACGGCCAAAATGGTCAGAAACATTTCGAAGGCATGGGGACAGGAGCGTCACTCACAGGGTCGGTGCATTTGAATATCCCTAGAAACATACGACCATCGGTGGCCAAGATGCGCAAGTTCTTGTTGAGAAGCGAGGTCAAGAAGTCTCTTGCCTCTCCTTTGTCCATTGTAGCGAAGCAGTAACGACTGTATTCATCGCCTTCCCCAGCCTCCGTGCTGAGTCTCTAGGTACGGTAGTAGGAAGACGAGATAGTTGGACCGCGGGTTAAGAATTGCGCCCGGGCTTGTCGCTCAGACCGCGGACTCAAGTCTGCTTGCAGTGAGTGCGGGTAGTACCTACTTTGGAGTGCGGGGCCACTAGATAAGAACCGATAACGACGCCTCTAGTGGAGGAAAGCGCGTCATTACCTGAGCTCCCCCATGTCAAATGGCATGTCTGCCTGTAGGCAGCTACGGCATCCCACTTCTTTCACAGAGTCACAACTTCACAACACTTTTGCAATCCGACACTCGAGTACTGCCTTTCCTTGAGTAGGCCGGGACTTTGCGCCTACCAACGACAATGCGATATCCACTCGGTGGATGAGAAGACCGCTTCTCGTGCCCGTTCGCCTTGCTAAACCGAACACCCCTGTGAATCCCGAACAGACCGAACCTGCCCTCGTCCGACAAACCCCTTTACAGCCATGGGTGTGAATGGCCTCTGGACGGTCGTTCAGCCATGCGCGCGACCGACGAACCTCGCAACACTCAATCGCAAGCGTCTCGCTGTTGATGCTTCCATCTGGATATACCAATTCCTGAAAGCCGTGCGCGACAAGGAAGGCAATGCGCTGCGCAACTCCCACGTTGTCGGCTTCTTTCGTCGTATCTGCAAGCTTCTGTGGTTCGGAATCAAGCCCGTCTTCGTCTTCGACGGCGGGGCCCCGGTTCTCAAGCGGCAGACGATCCAAGGCCGCAAGCGACGACGTGAGGGTCGCAGGGAGGATGCTGTCCGCACGGCGGGTAAGCTTCTTGCCGTGCAGATGCAAAGGATTGCCGAGGAGGAAGAAGACAAGAGGCGACGCGATGCTGAGAGGGGAATTCATCGGGAGCGCGAGGAGCCGCAGGAGGAGATTCCTGATGTGGACAACATTGTGTACGTTGACGAGGTGGGCATGTCACAGCAGGAACGTCAGCGCGGAAGGAAGTTCTTCAAGCAAGACGCGTACCACCTGCCGGAACTCGATGGCGACATTGCCTCGATGGCGAAGGCGGATGATCCTAGGATCATGAGTATCGAGGAATTGGAGGAATATGCAAGGCAATTTCACAACGGCGAGGACATCAACCTCTACGACTTCAGCAAGATCGACTTTGACGGCGAATTTTTCAAAAGTCTGCCGCCAGCAGACAGATACAACATATTGAATGCGGCAAGACTACGCAGTCGTCTGAGAATGGGTCTCAGCAAGGAGCAGCTGGACGAAATGTTCCCCAACAGAATGGACTTCTCTCGGTTTCAGATTGAACGTGTACGAGAAAGAAATAACCTAACCCAACGTCTCATGAAGGAAGCTGGCATGACAGGCCTAGATCTCACCCTTAATGGGGGTGGTCGCATCGCTGGTGAGAAGGACAGGGAATACATCCTAGTCAGGAACGAAGGAGCAGAGGGTGGTTGGGCTTTGGGTGTCGTAAGCAAGGAGAAAGATCTGGGTGAAGCCCACAAGCCCATTGATGTCGATGCTTTAGACTTTCAGTTTCAAAAAAAGGAGGAGGCCGAGGCGTCTGATGACGATGACGACTTCGAAGACGTTCCTGTTGAGGGTCTTAACCGGTTGCCGACGGCTGCTTCACAGGCATCAAGGGATGCAGCACTCAGGAGACAACAATTTTACGACGGCCGAAGAGAAGCTGAAGTGAACGGACTGTTTGAGGAAGAAGACACTCTCTTCGTCGGCGGAGATCTGCCTGAACAACACGAGAGGTTGAACGGCGAGAAACGCGAAGAGCGAGTACACCCGGAGGAAGAAGACGATATCAACCGTGCCATTGCCATGTCTTTGCAATCCCAGCATGGACAAAATGCTGAAGATCCCGAAGAAGAGGAGCAATTCGAGGACGTCGAAATGCCCGAATGGAAACAAAAGGCCGTCGAAGCTCCTAAGCCCATCGCTGCCACAAGCGGACGAATGGTTGCTCACATTGTCAACAACAGATCCACCGCCGCTGTACCCAGAAGAAGACAAAGCAATGCCAGCAGCAGCGACGATGACTTACAGGCGGCTCTTAAAGCGTCTCGCAAAGCCAAGAAAGCTCAACCAAAGCCGGCAGTGCCCAACGTTAAGAATCCGTTTGATGGGCCATTGCCGTTCCCGAAGCTCGACCTGGGATTTTCTATGTTTTCCAAAAAGGCACAGCCAGCGAAGAAGGCCGCGGAGCCAGCTTCAACCAAGCAGGTTCCACTGAATTTGAAGAAACCAAATCAAGAAAATGAGGACGCTGCCCTCGGCGGCGGTTTTATTGTTGAGGCTGCTGATGACGAACCCGTGGACGATGGTAACGAAGGCGGTTTCCAAAAAGAATCGCAGGAAGAGGGGCCCAGGCCGTTGCCCCCGTGGATGATCGATAACTCGGACATTCGTGAATCCATCAAACAACAGCGACAGGTTGAGAGAGATATCAATACCGAAGACAGAGATGCGGCCTTGGAAGAAGAGCGCCGCTTCGAACGCCAGCGGCAGAACCAGCTTATTGAGATCCAGTCCTCGGACAGCGAAGACAGCGATGTTGAGATTCTTGATGCTCCTCCGACTCCAAAGCAGAGCGTGGCTCCAGAGGCACTGTCTCCAGCCGGGGAGACCCCAACATTGAGCCTTATAGCAGAAGCAGCTGCGTCGCCGAAGAGTGTGGTACAATCGAATCCCACCAGCAGCAAAGTTGAGGTGTCGTCTCCGAAGCCTTCACCATCACCCGAGCCTGACTTCGAAGACGTTCGGGTGGAGGACGCCGATGAAGACATGCAGGTCACCGTCAGAGAGCTTCCAGACTCTCCCGAGCCAGAGATGGAAGACGTCGCGATGGCCGCAGAACAGTCAAAGCCAGCCGAGGAGACCGAACTGACCTTTGAGGAACTCATGGACGGCCCTACGTTGGACGACCCGAACACCGCGGGCGACCCTGTGCAGGATATTGAAGCGGATGTCTTCGCTAACAGCGACGACGAGTTCAGTGATCCGGAAGATGAAGAACTCTATGCCAACCTGGCCCAGGAAGCCGAAGAGCATGCCCGCTTCGCCAGCGAGCTCAACAACAAGTCTGAACTTGAGAACAAGGAAGCATACGAAAGGGAGCTCAAAGCTCTCCGTACACAGCAGAAGAAGGACCGCCGTGACGCAGATGAGGTTACTCAGGTCATGGTCACCGAGTGTCAGGCTCTCCTCCGCCTGTTCGGTATCCCGTACATCACAGCGCCAATGGAGGCCGAAGCGCAGTGCGCGGAACTCGTGCACCTCGGTCTCGTCGACGGTATCGTCACTGACGATTCCGATACCTTTCTGTTCGGGGGCACCCGCGTGTACAAGAACATGTTTAACAGCAACAAGTTCGTTGAGTGCTACCTTGGCTCTGACTTAGAGAAGGAGCTTTCGCTGTCGCGGGACCAGTTGATTGCCATCGCCCAGCTTCTTGGGTCTGATTACACGGAAGGTCTTCCGGGTGTCGGTCCGGTCACGGCAGTGGAGATACTGTCCGAGTTTCCCGGACAGGACGGACTGGCCAAGTTCAGAGATTGGTGGCAAGAAGTGCAGATGAACAGCCGCCCCAAAGAAGCGGACGCAACTAATCCTTTCCGCCGAAAATTCCGCAAGTCACAGGCCACAAAGCTGTTCCTGCCGGCGGGCTTCCCAAACCCAGCCGTGACCGACGCCTATCTTCGTCCAGAGGTTGATAGCAGCCCGGAGCAGTTTCAGTGGGGCGTTCCAGACCTCGAGGGCCTTAGACAGTTCTTGATGGCGACCATTGGATGGAGCAAAGAACGCACCGACGAGGTTCTTGTCCCTGTCATTCGGGACATGAACAAACGCGACATGGAGGGTACGCAGGCGAACATCACGCGGTACTTCGAGGGATCTGTAGGCGTGGGCGCGAGAGACGCGTTCGCGCCGAGACAGAAGACTACGACGAGCAAGAGGATGGCCAACGCCGTCAGCAGGTTAAGGGCCAACGCGAATGGCGAGGCTGCGGCCGAGGCGCCTGCTGCACCAGCCCAGACCACAGGGAAGAGAAAGTCAAGGGCCAAGACGGTAGCTGCGGAAGAAGAAGACTTTGTGGAAGATGACAACGAGGCTGACGGCGAGGAGGAACAGAGCTCTCGCGGTACTAGAGCGAGGAGGGGAAAGAAGGCTAAGGCTTCTGACTAGATGTTTTAGATGTATACCATGTGTCACCGTTGTGTCCATCGCCGTTCCGTTCTCGTCTTACACATGTGATGAATTACCGAAAGTCGTGCCCGGTCACTGCAGTTCTTTGCTGGCGGTCAGTGAAGCGGACATTCTGAGAACATGCCCAGAGGGCCGCCCCGATCCAGGACACCCCCGATGCCCAGGGTTCGCGTGGCTGTTCCGAGCCTTGCGACGAGGGCTGAGAAGTGGCGGTATGTCTTGGTGGTCCTCTGCGACTCAGCATCCCTGTCCTGGAGACGGCATCGCGGCTTTTTGCGGTGGCGATGATCGTGCAGCAAAACTACGGGTGGGAAAGAAGTCGAGAACTATGTGAGTCACGTTCTATACGGCAGTTGACCGAAGCACCATCGTGAGAAAAGAAAAGGAGAAGATTTCAGTGGTGTACATGCAAGCTGGGTGGGATAGTTTTGGTCGAGAGGACTTTTCTGCCCTCAGCTACTGCCCGTCCCGCAGGGCGTTAAGTATTGTGGATGGGAGGGTCCGCCAGGGCTGAACCATACGTCAATCGAGGCCGCTCGTTTCCCGAAAGAAGGGTGGGAAAGAGTGATTTTCAGGTACGCCATGAGACACTGAACATTCCCGACCTGCACGTGTGCGAGGCGCAAAAGTACAGCAGCTGGGACAGAACAGTTTCACCAATCGGAGCGCGAGGGGGCGTTGAAAACTCTTGCGATTCCACGTGGCGGGGTGTTAGTTGCGAGGCGAAGATCATTCTGGGTCGACGTGAGTTGGCGGGTGATGACTGACAAACGATTCCGCTTACACTGCATGTAACGTGGACAGGTACAAGATTTTTTTGGGTTGGGTCGGTCCACAAGGCCAAGAGGCGACGCTCAAGAGACGGCGATATCTTCGTGGACGAGGCGCAAACGTGCTGCCGTCGTGCGCGAGAGTTCCTTTGCCTCAAGAGTCGGCGGAACCGCGGATGATATGCCGGCATGTGAGCGTGGTGCACCTTAAGGTCGCAGGCGCGACGGGCAGACGTCGTCGAATAAGGAGTCGCCACGGTAAGAATAGAGTGCATCACTGCAGGCAGATTTAGAGAGCAGCCAACCGCATCGCCGCGGGTGAGCGGTTCCGCTAATGCAGGAACAGCCAACCCAAATGTTGTGATGATAAGGTCCTTCGTCGAGGATTCTCAGCTCCCGCTTTGACTTGCTCTTTGAGTAAAATAGGCGCTGCCGGCTGACGTCTGGAAATAATTCTTTCTCGCCATCTCATGTCAGATTCCGACCTCAAGAGGCTGGGTCTTGTTTGACTTTGTCTTTCACTCTTCCTTCTGCCTCGCCACACAGCATATTGCCCCGAGTCCCACGACGGGGTTTGCGGGCCAACGACGTCGACGTGGTCGCGGGGAGAACCAATCCCATCCATCGCGATACGTTACAACGCGGGGGCCATGGGGCCGTTTGAGCGGTTTTCTCGTTGCCTCTGAATAATTGACTTTTTTGCTTCTCGCTTGGAATTTTTGTTTCGACCCCGGGCCGCTCGTCCAAGGCTTTTGTTTTTTGTTGCGTCCAACACTGGGCCGGCAACCAGAGCATCCGTCACCAGAGCGGATCTCGAACGCTCTAGCTGGTCTGAGTGACATTGCGGGTTAATGAGCAGGAGCGGAGTGATCGTCATTTGCTTTGCCGCGTGTGAACCGGGAAAGGGCAAAAGCAAAAACGTCCAACCCGTGTCTTCCGCGGTATCAGCACATGGCTCGACGGCACGGTGAGTTGGGATGTGGCCGGTAGGTGAGGGCGCTGCGCGATTAAACATCGGATGAAATGGGCCGCGCTGTGGATTGTTGACAGTGGCCGAGCGAGGTGATTGGCACATCTGATGGTTGAGATTGAGGGATGGGATGGAAGCTCGACATTGTCACCGGGATTGAGATGAACCAAGGTGAGAGAGGCACCCCACAGACTCCGGATGGGCGCACACCGTGGACTCGACCGGCTCACACCACGGTAAGCTTGATTTGTCGGCTGCGAGGTCAGCGCAGAGCTGGAGGCCCAAGGCTGTCACACTGCCACCCCCAAATTCCCCGACATGGGCGGAGATCGATATTCCCCTGGCCGTGAGAACAGAGGGCCCGAGAGCGCTGTTTGGCACCTCACAGGCCTTATTCTGGCGCTGGCTCATTTCTTGGACCGCCTGAAGAAGACGGCAAGCCAAGGCGCCAAACTGTGGTTTCCAGTAGTTCTGCTCTGTCGCAATCTTCTTTGTGTAGATATCAAGAATAGATCCGCGCCGGACCCCAAGTTTTTCTGGTGCAGAATCCCGCCAGCCACCAGGGTGGATGCGGAGGCCGTTGTCTGAGCAGTGTGCGATTCGCGAGCGCAGTTTGACCCTAGACAAGAGCCAACGAATCTGTTGCTGTAGGCCGTTTTGCACGTTGGTCCGTCCATCTAACCCGACCGGTCTCGCCCTATTTTTTGGGTCAGCGGCGGTTCTTCTCGTTGCTGTGCTGGACGACCAGCTGGTCCCTTGGTTGCCCAGGATTTCATCTTGAAGGTTACCCTTTTTTCCCAAGGGCAGCGAGGCAATGACGGAAACGTAAACACGGTGGTGCAGGACAGTCGGCTGGTCTCTCATTTAGGTTGAGATTAGAGCCCAGAACGCCGAGGAAGCCCAGCTTTCGTGCCAGTCGGTGGTTGGTCGTGCAATTGGGACCTGGACGACGAGAGCAGGGCGAGTTGACTTGGCTCTTGGCACAGCCGGTGGGCTGCTCTCGACTCGCTCACCTCTGGAGGCCGAGTGTGGTGGCAGCTTCGGTGACTGCATCGGAGGTACGAAGGAAGCAGTGATGGAAGAGAGGAGGAGAATGTACCTCGAGAGTGAGTTGGGTGACACGGTGAGTGGGAGAGGTGCAATTAACTCAGCCCCCCCTGCCCAGACCTCCAGGCGCTGCAAGGTACAACCCCCATGGGCGACCGAGCCGTTGTTTCAACTGAACCTGACAAGCGGATTGGCCAACTCTGTTCTGTTTCCCTGTTCGTCCAATTATCCAACGGCTTTTTTGCCTCTCTGTTCGTGTTCTTGGCCCCTTCTTCTGCAGGAAGCAACCCACACCTCGCAGTCGAATTCACTCGAGAGGAAGGAAGGAGGGGGTGGCAGTATCCGTATCCGTAGAGCTGCACTCAATTCACTTGGGAAGGTGCTTCTTGACTCCTGCTCCTGCTTTGCTGCTGCCCCTGTTGGTTCCTGCCTTCCACTGGGGCAAGTCCACCTGGTCGTTGCTTCTTGCTTCCTGCCTTACGGACCGGTCTCCTCTTTGCTTGCCTTCCCAGATGGATCGCTCCATCCCACACCTCCATCAACCCTGTCCCCCGAGATAATCCTTCTCTCTTCCTCCTCCCCTTCGGCCAATTTATTTACTTAACCTTCCCACCTGCCCTCAACTTCCTCCTCTTGGTTCCCTTTCTCCCATCTTCACGATCAACATCAAAGTTGGTGCACCGTTCCGACCTGCCGGACACTGAATAGCATCGCCCTTCCTTTTTGGAGACTTACACAGTCACCAGACATTCCTTTTTCCGACGCGCCAACGCTTCGTTGATTCACATCCCACACCACACCGTTGAACAGGGTTCACTGAGTACTTCACATTCCAACAACACCCAGTCACAAGCCTCCTGGTTGAGTCAAAGAACAGCCTGGGCCATTGAACAACCCTCAAAAGATTACAGAATCAGTATTAGCCGCCAGTTGCGATTTTCTTTGAGGCCGGTCAAATACCCAAGGAACGAACGCAATTTCCCAGCAATCTCAGCATCCAACGCTCATTCCAAAGAACGTCCTACGAACATCATCGGAACACCATGAAGCCTTCTACTGCCGTCTTCCTGGCTTCGGCCTCTGTCGCGCAGGCTCTCCAGCAGTGCTCCTCTGGTACTGCCACTGAGGAGGGTGGTAACTGGTGGTGCGGTGTTGTGAACCAGATCCTCTACTCCAACGTTGGCCACCCTGGCACTTACAAGGCTGTGTCTAACATGGGCGACGATGGCTCTTGCAGCTTTGAGGATGTCGCCTTCTCTGGCCCCTTGGCCCCCTTCAACGAGGAGGTGAGTTTCTTTCTGATCTTGCACAAAGATTTCTCACATACAGGTACTGACATCGCCGCAGCTCACCCCTCTCTTCCGTGGTCCCATGAACCTCAAGCAAGTTGCTGTGTACAACCTCAAGTCCAGCGCCAAGCGTTCTCCCGCTGTGTCTCACACCCACGCCCGCCGTCACGGTCACCACCACCTGCACAAGAAGCATGCTGAGGCTCATGACAACAAGGAGGAGAAGCGCGGTGATGTCTGGGTCACTGCCACCATTGACGGCATTGTCCAGTCCTGGATCAACAACTGGAACCCTGCTGCTACTCCCAACGTTGCCCCTGTGGCTAACACTCCTGCTGTTGCTCCCATTGTGGCGCCCACCCCTACTCCTGCTGCTGCCTACCAGCCTCCTGTTGCTGCTGCTGCCGCCTCCAAGCCTGCCAGTTCCAACAAGGCCAGCCCCAGCAAGGCCAGCACCTCTACTGGAACCTCCGCCGGCGACTACAGCCGTGTTGCCTACTACAACGCCGACCAGGGCGTCGCTGACGGCCTCGTCTTCCTCGGCAACTACGGTGGTCAGGGATCTGGCAAGTTCGACAACGTCTTCGGCAACTCTCTGTCGTACCTCAACTCTGATGCCAGCGGTGGCGCTGCTTCTCCTCAGATCCTGGATCCCGTCTACCTCCCCTCCAACAAGGAGTTCGCCATCTACAGCGACAAGGAGTGCACCGACGGCAGCTGTGGTTACTACCGCCCCGGCTCTGTTGCCTACCATGGTTTCAAGGGCGAGGACTCTGTCTGGCTCTTCGAGTTCAACATGCCTATGGACGGCACCGCCGGTTTCAACGCCGACATGCCTGCCCTCTGGTTCCTGAACGCCAAGATCCCCCGCACTGCCCAGTACAACTCTTGCTCTTGCTGGCCCGCGTGTGGTGAGCTTGACATCTTCGAGGTTCTCGCTGCTGGCGACACCAAGTGCAAGTCCACCTTCCACTCCAACGTGCCTGGCGGCTCTTCCGACTACTTCGACCGTCCCACCGGCGAGCCTATCAAGGTCGCTACCGTTCTCGACGGCGATTCCGGCCAGGTCTCTGTTAAGGTCCTCGACAGCAGCGTCGACTTCTCCACCGGTCTCACCCGCGAGCAGGTCGAGGGCTGGCTCTCTACTACCTCCATCGCCTCCACAGGCGGCAACAACAAGGTCAGCTTGTTCGCTCTCGCCAGCTAAGCGGATAGCGTCAAGATTTGAATGAGATTTTGGGAGGTTAACGATTGCATATATGGGATTGGGACGGCCTTGTTTTTCGACACCCCTTTTTGACGAAATTTCTCTTCTTCTGGCTCGCCGAGTCGAGCAAGTCTTGATTGCATTGGATGGTGGTATCTGATGGCTCGACGACGCTTTTTTCACTTCTTTTGATACCTTATTCGGGGATGAATAGCAAAGATGCCTCGCATTGGGAGGCAGGCGGGGATTGCAAAACGAAATGACTCTTAGACGGCGTCCAAGATGATACCCGGCCCCGGAAAAGTGCGCCTTTTTGATTTCAGGGATGGGGCATAGTTGGAGAAGGGATGCATTTTTATCCTCCTCTGCAAGCAGTTAGGATGATTTGGAATCGATTCGAAAGTTAAATGAGTTCAACTCGCGTGATGTGTTGCTCGTCGTCGTGATATCTTGGGTCAGGTAGCACTTTTCATGCACCAACGTGACTATATCGGCAGTTCGCTCTGTCGAGGAAGCCATCTTAATCCCATAAGGGCACAAGCTTTGTGGCTTTTGACCAAACCTCCACGTCAGACGCGAGACGTCGGAAGATGCCTTTTCACGGCGTAGTATGTGCAGGCTGAAGCGCCTCTTGATCCTACGGCCAGCCTGCTCTCTGAGTGCGCCCGCCGTGGGTTACGGAGGATTGCAGACCGTCTTCTTCAGTCGCATAGGCACTTCCAGCTTCTCCAGGGAATGTAGTTGACGAATAGTCTAACAAAATTGAAGCAATTCTTAGTTGAGGCCAAGAGGTAATTCGCGCTCGCGACTGTGAACGTGACCGGAAGTCCGAACCAGCCAATTACCCGACCGTGACAAATGACATCGTCACGATATGAGTTCACATCATCGGCTTGCGAGGCAAAGACAGTTCCAGCTCTTGAAGTTCTCCTCGATATATCGTTTCTAATGATTGTACCAACTTTCCTAGAGTCGCATTCGGGGTTTCGCGCCTCGCGTCTGCAAAGGTGGAGGCCGTAGGAAGCTCGTGGTTTGATGTTGGTTCGATTGGTAAGCTCTAGGCAGACCAAGATCAGCGGCAAGCCAACCAGCGTAGCGTGTGTAGATGAGGCTTCTCCAGCAGGACGACTGCAGCTTTCACACTCACAGTGTTCACCGTTGTATGCCATGAGTAAGCACCACGAGTCCCCCGGTGCCCGACCAAGTGCGGGAACGTCGAGGTGCAGCTCTAGACGGACGGACTTTTCGGGTGTCGGATCGCAGTCCGGCGCTGCTTAGTGTCTGCTTAGGTCAACACGTACCTCCACCGATGTAAGTAAGCTCGCGGGCAAACAGCCACGCAGCACCTCTGCGGCGCGGGGTTTGCAGTACTGGACGGAACTCTCTTGTGCGCGATGGAGTGTGAGTGGTCCTCTGGTGCGCCAGTGTCTTTACCTGTTTCGGTAGTTTATGTCGAGATGCGTTTACTACTGTTGTGGCACCGCGATGTCTTAGACTGTGTGCTTGGCAAGCAAGCAGGCTGGAGTGCTTGGACGAGGGGTATATTAAGGTTGGGCGACGCTGCCCCTCAATGACGACGGAGGAGAAGAGCATCAGTAAACAAATCAAATACATTGTCTTACAATCTCGTCCTTAAACGGCACTCAGATATCGAATTGTGAGACGTTCCACGCATAGAAGCACTCAGGTCCGTCCGAACAATCGTCGTACAAGTACCGGAGGTTCCCCATCCTGACTTGATAAAGCAGCTAGCACAAGCTTCGATCCAACCTACTCCCACCACGAAAGCAATCCCGTGCATAGCAGATACGCATACCAGAATAAACAATGGCCAAGAAGATTATCACAGTGTTCGGAGCTACCGGTGCCCAGGGTGGCAGCGTCGTCAACATCTTCCTCAACGACCCCAAGCTGAAGGAGGAGTGGGCAGTCCGCGGCGTCACCCGTGACACTACCAAGGACTCTTCCAAGGCTTTGGCGTCCAAGGGCGTCGAGGTTGTCAGTGTGAGTCATCTCAACCATCCCTACATCACCTGAGGTTTGCGAGGCAAAAGCTGACCCTTTGCCATCCAGGCCGATCTTGGAGACAAGTCGTCGTTGGCAGCTGCTGTCAAGGGTGCCACTGCCGTCTTCGCAGTGACCAACTACTGGGACAAGCTGGACAAGGGTAAGACCATCATATAATCTTCCAAGGCACCACTTTCTAACAAGGAAGGCAGATTTGGAAATTCAGCAGGGCAAAAACATTGCGGACGCCGCGCAGGAGGCCGGCATCCAGCACTTCATCTTCAGCTCCCTGCTCGACATCAACAAGCGTAAGTCTGCGACTTCCACGTTACGGCGCACCGCAACTCACTAACACACTCTTGACAGTCTCCAAGGGCGTTCTCCCAGACGTGTACCACTTTGACAGCAAGGCCGCTGTGGAGGAGTACATCCGGACCCTCTCCCTGCCCTCGACCTTTTTCCTCCCCGGCCTGTACATGTCCAACTTCCCCGGCGGCATGTTCCGGCAGACTCCTCCAGACAACGCGTGGGCCGTGAACCTGCCCATCCCGGCGTCCGCGCCGATCCCGCTCTTTGACACGGTGGCCGACACTGGAAAGTTCGTCAAGGGCATCGTCCTGAACCGCGACAAGGTCCTCGGCAAGCGCGTGCTGGGTGCGACGGCGTACGTGACCGCCGGCGAGACGGTCGAGGTGTTCAAGAAGGTGTACCCCGAGGCCGGCAAGACGGCCAAGTACAACCAGCTCACGCACGACCAGTTCCGCGGGGCGCTCAAGGGCCAGGGCATGCCCGACTTCGTCGCGGAGGAGATGCTGCAGAACATGAGGCTCTTGGACGAGTTTGGATACTACGGCGGCGAGAAGTTGGACGAGTCGCACGCCATTGTGGAAGACAAGCTGACT
Source organism: Colletotrichum theobromicola (assembly GCA_014705045.1). Lineage (NCBI taxonomy): Eukaryota > Fungi > Ascomycota > Sordariomycetes > Glomerellales > Glomerellaceae > Colletotrichum > Colletotrichum theobromicola. The sequence continues at coordinate 74,194 of JABGLZ010001093.1, forward strand.
ACATGGGAGGAGCACGTGAAGAACGCCAAGGCTTTTGCCGGGCTCCAGTGAACGTGGGGGAGGCGGGAAGAAGAAATGTGATAGGACAATAGAAATTGAAGCTTGTGATTTTGAACCCTTGATGACTCAGATGGTCTAGATACTTTGAATCGTGATGAACGTGTTGTGTTGTGCTTCGTTGCAAAAGAGGGTCGATTTGTTGGCGACGCACGACACGCTTGTGCATCGCCATTGGTGGCTGCGTCTAACTGATGCGGATCTGGGGAGCTCGCTGCAAGTCACCGAGCAGAGGACCACAATTTGCCGTGTCTGCGCGGCTATGTTTCCTGCGTCCTCAGTACCCTTAGTTTCGAGGCTTTACTTCGGTGAAGGTCGATGTTACATCGCAGTGATGAGAGACGACGAAGTGGTGTCAGGAAGAACGATACCTCAGTCTTAACGATAGAGACGATTGGAGGCAGCAACGATGACAGTAGGCGACGGTCGTGGACAACGCCGCAGCGACAAGTAGCCTCACAACGACTAGGCTTCGGTGCAAATCAAGACGACACCCGAAACCGCCAGAACGGTTTGAGACCCTGAACGACAATATTTGCGATGGATAAAAGATGCCGAGGCCTGGTTCTTGGGGCGTCGCAGCAGAAGCAGCGTAAGCCAGAGCCTAGGCCGTCGGCCGAAATGCCGAGGCAAATGGAACCAGACCCCCGACCCCATGTTTTTTACCTTTAGCACCTTCGCCCTTCGCATTCTCTCTCCACATTTTCAGTGTGTAAACGCCAAGCACAGGCCCCGGGTCACTTGCCGCCAGCATTTGGGACTGGCAACTGCACGCACGGCTGCGTCCCCGACCCCGTCCGCCGACTGACCCCCATTACTCAAGTCTGCTGCACTATCAGCCCAATCCGCGTCGGTCATCCCAGCGACACTCTTCCTCTCCTCTACCCCGACTTCCCCTTCCCCTCTCCTCCGCTCCTGCCATCGCCAGCGCCGTTGGATCGTCTTTCAACGTGGTAGCCGATCGAGGTTGATTGCCATCTTCCATCTCATCTTTCTGCGAACAGCCATCCTCCGTCGCATTTCCAGAGTCCGATAGAGAGAAAAACAAAGCAGCAGACGTCGACGTCGCCACCAGCCAACCCCGACCGGTGGATTGCGAGATAACGCCGAGCGACACCAACGACTGTAAGGAAAACTTCTTCCTTATCGTAAAACAAGAAAATGGCATCACCACCGAAGCCCTGGGAACGGGCCGGCGCAACTACTGCTGCGTCAAGTGCGTCCACCAGCACCAACATTGCCAATCCAGCCTCTAGGTCCAGATTACTAACAGTTTCATCCATAGCTCCTACTGCCGCTTCCATCGCGACCCCGACACCGGCGACCTCGATTGCCCCGACGACTTCAGCATCGTCGGTGCCCACCGTCCCCGAGCGACCAGCCTCCCTCGCCTCCGCGGTCAACCAGAACGCCTCGGCGTATAGCCGGACCGGACTCGGTGCCGGTATCGGTGCAGCAAGCCCTTACGGAGGTGCCTACTCTTCGCCGTACGGCAGCCCGTACTCAAGGATGGGTTCCTATGGAGGATATGGCAGCGGCATGGGCGGCATGTATGGTGGTTACGGAGGATACGGCGGCGGCATGTATGGAGGAGGCATGTACGGCGGCATGGGCATGGGCATGGGGGGGATGCCCGGAAACCCCAACGACCCGAACAGCTTGACAAACCGATTCAACAACAGCACCCAGGCTACGTTCCAGATGTTGGAGGGCATCGTCGGCGCTTTTGGTGGGTTCGCTCAGATGCTGGAGAGCACATACATGGCCACACACTCCAGCTTTTTCGGTATGTTTCAGCAACGGACTGTCGACAGCACATATCACTGACAATAAAACAGCCATGGTCTCAGTAGCGGAACAGTTCAGTAACCTCAGAGATACCCTGGGCTCGATTCTGGGCATCTTTACACTGATGCGCTGGATCCGTACGCTCATCGCCAAGATTACCGGCCGACCTCCCCCGGCCGATGCGACGGCTCTTACGCCGGCTGCCTTCGCCAAATTTGAAGGCCGCTCGCCCATTGGCCCCGATGGCGCTCCCCTCGGACCCCCCAAGGCCTCTCGCAAGCCCCTCTTCTTTTTCCTCCTGGCTGCGTTCGGTCTACCGTACCTGATGCGCAAGATGATCAACACCATGGCCGCATCTGCGGAGGAGGAGGAACGCCGCCGCATGGCGCTTGCCGGCGAGCAACAAGCCTTGGATCCCTCCAAGCTTGACTACTGTCGCGTGATGTACGACTTCACGCCCCAAGCCGGTAACGCCGTCAAGGATGTGGATATGGAGGTTCGCAAGGGCGACCTCGTAGCCGTACTGTCCAAGAGCGACCCTATGGGCAACCCTAGTGAATGGTGGAGATGTCGCGCTCGCGATGGCCGCATGGGCTACCTGCCCTCGACCTACCTCGAGGTTATCAAGCGACCTGGACAGCCGTTGGCCGCCATCAAGGCTCCGCCCGTGCCTGAGAAGGCTCCGGAAATCAAGACCAAGATTGGTGATGTGTCGCCCGAGAGCTTCCAGAAGAGCGTGTTCTACAACTAGGCGGCAGAGAACTGCTCACATGAGGAGGCAGAGTGCTCCTGGCCTGAGGTTGGTGAAGACGAATTCCTATTTCAGGAGGATTCAAGTTGGAACCCTCCCAAACCCCGTCACAAAACCCGTCTGTAAAGGCATTTATTTTTCTTTGTAAAGAGTGTACGATTCTGGCATTCAGTTTAGGGGCTATTGTTTGTCCTTTGGGACTTTAAAAGCTGGGCGTTCAGGTTGACGATTGGATCCCGTGGCATTGGGAGCGGTTTGCTGCTGCTTGGCTACTTTGGTCTCAGTATGCTATGAATACCCAAGGTAATGCCTATGAAGCAGTCTTTGTCTATAGCCAAGAGAATGCATACAACATGTTTGCACAAGATGATGAAGAAGAGACCGCCTAATATTCTTATACCAGAGCGACTATCCTTCCTGTGTACTTCATGATTGGCAGCTTGCTTTACCTATATAACAGGTATTGCAGTTCACCTAGTAATTTGTCACAATATTTTAACCTGTATACTTGTATCTCCTATTAAAGATGATATCTGACAACGATGGCAATAACAACGAAAACAATAACAACAACGAGGATAGAGACAAGGACGAGGACGAGGACGAGGACGATGATATTAGCGACGACGACGACGACGGTAAGTAGAGTTTATGACACAGATCACGAGAGACACATGCTGTGCGTTGACGAACAACAGAGATGGCCAGGCTAGCGCCAACGTGGCTCTACGGGATGTGGCTTGGTGCCCAAACCTGATTCGCGTGCCCTATCCCATTCCTCGTGCCATCTCGACATTGACGTCAGATTAGATGACTGGAGTCAATTCAGGTGTCCTCCTCCGGACAGCGGCACAACGTAGCCTGGCCAGGCCCGGAACCATCTGGCGGCAGCTGCGGCAGCAGCCGCATCAGGCAGATTGCACCCTTAGCTTTCCCTCAGCTTCCGTCCAGCCCACGCACGAGCCACCGATGACGTTGTTGACTTACGTCTTTTTGGCTGTGCCCGGTAGCTTCCTCCCAGCTGCAGTAGGTCCCTCACACGGGAGCACCACAGCCAGAGGGAGGGGACCCGCCCAGGTTCAGTTGCTCAGCTCCGTAACCTTTACGTAGGTAGGTATTCGTCGGCACGAAGATAGGCAGGCAGGCACGTAGTAAAAGTACCTAGACAGGTACCTCACCTGCTGGCAGACAGACACACACGGCTTGTGGTCCTGCCACCTCTACCTTACGGATCCAGTCCCACCATCGTCACCTTTCACGCACATTGTACAAAAGGCCAGCTCCTCCCAAGTTTGCCTGCCTACCCCCTCGCAACAAATCACAGCATCCCGAATCTCCCATACCCACGCAAGTTTTTCGCCAGCTCAACACACTAAAACACCGTCGGTCAAGTCAGTTTGGGCTTCCGAGTGTTTCTTTCCTACAACCAACAATTCCTCGACAGGAAGCACACGACCAACCTTTCACAAGCTGAAGCTTTCCCCGCATCGTCAAGATGACTCTCTACTACACTCTCGTACGTTTTAGCTTCCCAGCACACCAGTGTCGTCTCTCTCCTGCACTCGGGGAGTGGGCGAGCTTGGTGTGCAATTGAGGAGCAACGTCGCTGACCGGTTCCAGGTGTTCATGCTGCTCATGGCGGAGATGGGCCTGTTCATGCTCCTGATCGTGCCTCTTCCCTTCGCCATCAAGCGTAGACTCTTTACGTATGTTCTCTTCTTCCAATCCCCCTGCATGCTGCACTCCCAAAGAGCTCGAAGCTAACTGTCCGGTTCTTCCGCAGCTTCATCTCCGAGAGCCCCATCGTCGCCAAGGTCCAGTATTGGATGAAGATCACCTTTGTCTTCATCCTCATTCTCTTTATCGACAGCGTCAACCGCGTCTACCGCGTCCAGGTTGAGCTGGCGCTTGCTACCGAGAAGCAGAACAGCGGGTGCGTAAACTAATATCCCCCTCCCACAATCTCTCCCTTCAAATACCTACCCGTAAAGCGATGACCCCAGAACAATCGATTTGCTAACAATTTTTTCAACAGAGCCGCCGTCATGGGCCACGAGCGCCTCGAGGTGCAAGCTCGCAAGTTCTACTCCCAGCGTAACATGTACCTCTGCGGCTTCACCCTCTTCCTGTCGTTGATCCTCAACCGCACCTACGTCATGATTCTCGAGGTCATGCGCCTGGAGGACAAGGTCCGCAGCTACGAGGGTACCCAGGGCAACACCAAGCAGAGCGAGAAGCTCGCCGTCGCTGGTGACGCTGGTGAGATTGCCAAGCTCAAGAAGGAGCTCGAGAGGAAGGACCGCGACATCGAGACCCTGAAGAAGCAGAGCGCTGGCCTGCACAAGAGCTACGACGAGCTCTCCGAGCAGTACGGCCAGACGCAACCCAAGGGCGACAAGAAGGCGCAGTAAGCGGATGGGCGAAATTTGCACATCGTCTGCACACTTCTCTGAGTGGAAGGCTGGTATGGGATAAAATTTGACACGCAGTGGTGGTTACGTGAGGGGTTGACCGGGAGCTAGGCAGCTCTCAGGGTCAAACAGGTGTAGAGGTCAGGAGGGTTCGCCAGCACGGCGAGGCGTTTTAGCTATAAATCAGCTTTGAGTTTCGACGCAATTGGATCCAGTCCAAGATCAAGTGTCTTCGTCCATTCGCTCAGTTCCATGCTTCCTGTTCTCTGTCTTTGCGGCTATATTTCCTGTGTGGAATCACCTTGGTCAAAGTCAACGATAGCGACAACAACGACGACGACGACGACGACGATAGTAATAACGAAGGTGACGGCGAAGACAATAATGATAATGACGACGAAGACGACGACCATGAGAGCATCAGCGATGGCGGTAGTAAGGGAGTCTATAACCACAGGAAACGTGGTCGCTCCAGTACAGGAAAACGAGGCGGTCTCTCAAGCAAGGTGGGTTTCTAAGGGATGCCTAGCCACAACACTGATTTATGATGTCGCCGCCATCTGTCGAATAAGTAAAGCATGGCTCGCTTCCCGCTAAGAGCTTTTACCCCTTACCTGTTGGTCGTTATGTTCCGACATCCAAGTCTGCAGAAGTAAGCACAATGTGAGAAATGCTTATAGTAATCTGTTGACAGAGCTGGAGGTTTCTACGAAGCCGACGATTCAGGGTTTACATGATCTTTACTCTGCATGGGTTGGGTCGTTGATCATTTGTGTCGCTTCCGGACAAAGGCCTAGGACTGAGGTGGTTGCTGACACGATGAGTAGCCGTGATCCTGGATCCCCCATCAGAAGACATTGTGTCTTATGTTGGGAGGTCTTGAATGGCAGGCACCTCCTGCTGAGCCACAAGTTAAGCTGGAGGTTAGATTGGCAAGTTACTTGCACCTTTCTTCCGTCCTGACTTCTTGACACAACTCAGGTTGTTCATGGCGCCATCAGCTCCTTGAGTAACACTTGGTGAGATCGTGTAGCCCCTTTAGAGTGGTTTTAATTGCAGTGAAATCACGCTCATTGGCTCCACGCGAAAATGCATGCGGCTCAACTGTTGCTGCGGCTCAACTGATGCGGCTCAGCTAATGCCCATGGACAATAGCGTGCCTCTGAGAGGCAATCCGAGATATGGATAGAGCCATCACTTCCTTGCCATATGCTCCCGTCCGATATCCCATTCTCCTACGTTCATGTATGATACGCATTGCCAGTGAACTGCACATTGACCGATCACATTACAAGCAGACCCCCAGAGATTGGGGTTTGTATTGTATTAAACGAGCTCTTTGTCCTCCCAGCATGTAGTTCCAAGGCTGGAGTGTTCTCGAAGACCATGATAATTGCGGCAAGCCTGATCTTCACACCAAGTCACGTCTCTAAATTCGGTATCGTCCTTCAGGTTGTAGTATGCAGGATCCAACCCAAGGTACCATTGGGGACTGGATGGCCACAAATCATCCGAGTCATCTTTGGCGGCAAAGATGCGACGAAGCGTGAATTCCCAACAGTTTATATGGGATCTGCAGCTTTGGAATCTGGAATCAAAGCATGCAGTTTCGTCTGTCGTCCAGCGGTAGGACGTGTGATCACCTAGCCCGCTGTCAGCATCAGTAACCAAATTAAAGCTGGAAACCTTACGGCGGCACTCCGTATAAATCGTGGACGCCACTCGGTCATGGACTGGTATCCTGTATCCCTCGTTGCCTTCGTAATGGAGGCAACTACAGAAGTTGGGGTCGAAGCATAGCATAGGATCTAACCGCCGAGGGCCTTTTTCGGGGTACCATGAGCAACGCGAGAGTTCTCGCAACTCGGCAATCCGACGTCGAAATTCGACAGCAGTAACCGGACGGCTTCTATCCGGGAAGCGCAAGTGTGTTATTCTCTTCCGAAGGGACACGTGACTAGCCTACGGGGCGTTGCCCATTGTATGTTGAAATCCTGCTTCTACCTCTTCAAAACGCTCTCTGTGACTAGCGTGATCACAAGTGATGCTGGAAAGAGTTTTCCTACTCGAGTCCGGAAGCGACGTATTCGAAGATACTCGCAAAAAATCCTCCCAGGTGAAGGTCTTGTGTTTGCACAAGCGTATGTGCCCCTCTCGGCCGATACAGACTCTGACATGTGGTCCCTTCTGACGCTCCGCAATCGAGAAGATGCTTCTCGGGTGGAATTCGCTACAGCTGGAACAGTACAGGAGAGCTCTGGCGCTTTCAGATGACAAAGATCCTCTTGAGCGATTAGCCTTACAACGTCTGCAAAATCCTGTCGTCTCCGGCGCCCCGAAAGAGAGAGCTTCCACCCAGCCCGTAGCTTGGAAAGGCGATTTCCACAAAAGACCGTAACCGTTGCCGCGCCCATGCCATTAAGAGAAGAACCTCGAAGAGAAGATTCTCATGAATGTTCGCGAGGCGCGGCGGAGTTGGCAGGCGGTAGTCAGATCCAGTCGCTGCATGATATTGATCAAGATGTGGTCGGGTAGCCCGCAAAGTGGGCTCTTCGTCGCGTTGCGATATATCGCAGCTACTAAGGGGTCAATGTTAACGCCCTCGGGCCAGTCCAGAATATCATTGTCCTTGTCCGCGGCGAGCTTGTCGCTAGTTGCCGATTGGGACGGCGCAGTGTGCTTTTGGTTTGTGTACGACTCTCGGCCATGCTCGATCTCAGAGGCGATGAATGACGACACATTATTGGACGTCTGCTGGTTGACTTCGGTTCAAATGCATCTGTCGATGAACTTCTGGCCGTGAGCGGAAGGTCTCCTTGGCGCCATTCTTTCCAGTCAAAAGAATGCGTGAGGTTGGTGTTCTTGATCTCGTTCCTCTTTTGTATTGTGATCTGTTCCGAAACGAAATTCTTGCCAGCAAGTATTTAAGTCATGGGGACCTTTCAATCTTACCTTGGTGGCCACATCTTGACTATTGGTTGTATTAGGGTCTTCCAAGCCACATTGAAGCCTTGCTTGTTGGTAGTAGCTTAGCTATGGACAGAGATGGAGGATGTTCACGACGCCAGAATCACAAAATCGTCTCGGCGATGGAGACGCAGCAGATTGATATTAAAATGCCATTTGGTCCAGTGAGAATTCGCTCTTCAGGAAATCAGCTCTTCGGCAGTGATGTGCAAACGATCACATCATAAATGTATGGGCTTCTCCCTCCGTAATAGAAACAACGGTTAAGGTAGAGATACGATCCTGCCCCCCTCAGCACGTATTCAGTCAGTTCACTCAGACACCACGGACGTTGAAGAGCGATAGCAAGCTTTATGTTTAGACAGGGAAAACCAGACTTTGTGACTTGCGCCTCAGAGGGAGTCTGGGAGCGTCGATAGCCGTACATATCATTGAGTTCACGCAGTACGTAAACCATACGCCATCTTCAGTGAGTCCATAAGTAGCTGTTGCTCAGTGCAAAGATGAATGCCACAAGCCAGTTGCACAAACTACGTACTTTCATGGGCAAATGCCCTTCGTCGGGCTGTAGGAAATGGCAGACTTTTCTTTTCAAGTTTGAATATATGACAGGCTATTACTTTGCGACGTTGAGCTTTGCAAAAGTTGTGGATGCCGTAGATCTCGTATGACACGCCGCGGGAATACATATTGCAAACTCGCCCTGGGCCGGCGATCATCGGCGTAGCAGGTCATGTTGGTATGAATACCACGGCGTATAACTCCAGACTTACACCGATGGCTAGAAACGTCAGAGGGAATTGGAATGTTCAGAAAGCGAATAACAGGAGCTCCGTCTGAGTTCCGTGGGCTGTGGCACGCAGGTTGAGCACCTCATCCGCCAACCGAAAACCCCATTGTGGCGGCTTGTCCGTAAGGTTATTCATCCAAGACCTTTAAAAACGTCTGGGAGCGGCAATTCGTTAGGTTGCGCCCAAACTAGATAGAAAAGTAATGTCAGTACTGAGCCTGCAAGGACACTTCCTGTAAACGCGTAATGACTTTTGATTTTGTCTAGCCCATCTTTATGCTTGAGGTATATCAACCTCTGCTTTCGTGATGTTATCCCCAACCTGGCGGTACCCTCGAATCTGCCTTACATCTTTACGCATCGTCTTCGTTTTAAAGCCAAAGATAGCAAGTCTCTTGTTTTATCCATTTGCCCCAATCCCCGGGTCCACATCATCTCATATCATCTACGCATCAGCTTAACCCTCGGCCTCGTAGGCGTGAGACTTGTGCTTGGGCTGGAAGGTGAAGTTGGGGTGTGCAGGTCCTAGGAACATTTCACTATTGCGGTCGTTAGCAGACATACACAAATAAAACTCTCCAATATCAACGTACCTGATCTTGATCCAGTCGCGGTAGTTCTTGCTAGCAAGAAGCGTCTCCAGGTCGTTGCGTCCGTGGTACGCGGGCGGGCGGTCGTTGAGGTCGGGAGGGAGGTGCTCCAGCAGACCGAGAGGAACATAGCGGTGTGCGAACGAGAGCCACTCGAGCAGGAAGCGGCGGGTGAATCCCATGCCCAGCTCATCTGTGCCCCAGGCCTCCATGCCGAACCTGCAGAACTTCTCGACGTAGGCGAGGCGCTCCGTGGCCGACTTGTCGAGGTACTGACCCTTTTCAATCTCCTCAAAGAGCCAGGGCTTCACAAGGGCGCCGCGGCCGATCATGATAGTATCGACCTTGGCCTTCTCGATGTGCTCGTAGTACTCGACGTGGGAGTAGCAGTCGCCGTTGCCCAGGAAGAACATGCGGCCGTCCTTGGAGTTGGGGAGAGTCGACTCGTCAGGCTCCCGAGCCGTGTCGGTAAGCTTGTCCTTTTGCGCGTTGTACTCCTTGATCATCACAGCGCACTCGGCGATGTAGCTCCAGTCGGCCTTCTTGGTGTAGCGCTGCTCGCGGCTGCGACCATGGAGGGTGATGGCGGCGCATCCGGGAGCACCTGCGCGTTCGCGGTTCTCGCGGGAGCCGAAGGCGAGCTTGCCAATGATGGAAGAAGCCGTCGGGCGGTTGGATTTGACGCCGGTGCGGAGCTTGACCGTGATTGGGATCTCTCCAGACACAGTGTTCATGCCGCGGACCATGCGCTCGAGCTTGCCATGAGACTCCAGAAGAGCAGAACCGCCACCAGACTTGTAGATCATGTCGATAGGGCAGCCGCAGTTCAGATCAATGAGACGCAGGTGGGGAACAAATCGGTTGAGGAGGTCGGCGGACTTGACGCAATGCCAGGCCTGGTTACCGGAGATCTGGGCACCGAACTTGAGATCGCGCGAGTTGTCGTAGCCCTTCACAATGCTGGCGCTCTCAGGGTTGACCTTGGGCGGGCTGATTTCACTCTCGTGGGCCTTCATGAGGGCCCAGTCGTTCTTCACTCCTTGGACAAGAGGCATGCCTAGAGCCATCTCGGAGTAGGTCAGCTGAGCACCGAAGTCGACGCAGAGCCGACGGAAGGGAAGGTTGCCCTGGGTAGTCAGAGGAGCCAGAGCGGGCGTCTCCTTGCCGAAGTAAAGCCTGCGCTTCTCAGACGGCTTCAGGGGCGGCTCGACGTACTGCGCACGCAAGTCATCATTGGTGCCAACCCTCTGATCCTTGCGGCGCTGGTGGAACTCATCACCCAGCCTCGTGTCCTTGTTCATCCAAGTGATGTACTTGTCTGTTTCGGTAAAATCGATGCGTTTGCGACTGAGGTCAATCTTGAGTTGGTTCTCGGTGTTGTTATAAACACCCGGCCTGAGATCCTCGCGTCCAGCCTCAACGGGAGCATCGCCAGTAGTCTTCTTGGGTTCCTCTACAAGGACAAGTTCCTTACGGCCGTCTTCGTGGTCAACCTCCTTCATGTGGCTCTTGACGAAACGGCACTTCCAGCCCGAAGGGCAGATGCCCCATTCCTCGAAGACAGGGCACTTGCCTTCGAAGGTGGTGAGATCCTCGCGACGACCCTCCTTAAGGTACTTGCGCAGATCGTGGACGAGGTTGCATCTGTCACCGAATTTGCACTCGCGCGGAGAGAACTCAGAAGTGTAGGCACGGCTGTTGCAAAGACGGAGGGCGTCGTCGAAGTGGCCGAAGCTGCGCTCCTTGTTCTGGCCCTTTTCACGCTTCTCGCGCTTCTTCTTCTTGTCGCGGTTGTCACGGGCATCTCCCTTCTGCTCGTTACCCTCACCACGGCCCTCAGCGGCATCGTCGTCATCAACGACCTCATCCTGATCTCTTGACTGGTTCTCCTTGTGCACCAAAAACCTGCGTTCAGTTTAGTGATGAGCTTCTCAGGACGCCGTCGGTGAAGACTCACTCAGCCTTAATGGGTGCAGTGCCACGTGATCTGTCCCTATCGTCCGTCTTCTTCTCGGTAGGCGCATCGCCGTTCTGGGTCTCCTTCGGAGCATCGGTCATGGCGACATCGCCATTGCTCACCTCCGCCGCCTTCTCGCCGTTCTCCTTCACGGCGATTGGCTCTACACGCTTCGTAGCCTCATCGACAGCGACACGCTGCTCACTCGAGTCCTGCGCGGCGTTGGCAGACGCATCTTGGCCGACCTGCACCGAGGAGTCGTCCACCTTAAGACGCTTCGAAGCGCGCTGGTCGGACTCATCGTGGCTCTCCATTTTGGCTGCTGCTTGGACCCTCCGCCGATGACCGGTTGTAAGTTTTTGGTGATGGGTAAAAGTCGGAGCGGCGGGACCAGTGGTATTTGGAGGCGAAGTCGAAAAAGGGAAGGTATCGATCGGGCGGGTCACCAGAAAAAAAAGAGGTTGATGTCACTGGCCCGGTGAGCTGCGGGCGGAAGGTGGGGCTACCTACGTGCGGCTTGGAGGGGCACCCTGCCTGCTGCGGGAGGAAGCCGCCGAGAGACAACGAGGACGCAATGACAGCAGCACAGTCGAAAGAGGAAGTCTCTACAAAGATACCTAGATTACTTACCTAGACAGCTCGAATGTCGACATGGGCATCTAAGCACCCACCGCCTCGGCAGTTGCCTCGTTCTCAGCCTGCCTGCCAGAAGCAAGAGTTAAAGCTGCACTTCTAGGCTGTTTCGGTACACCAAAGGTGGTTTCATTCACGACGCCCCTAAAAAACCAAAGAGCTTATTTTATGCCAATGATCCCAAAAACCAATGGAAATCTCACACGAACGCGAGTTGATGGAGGTGAAAGTCAAGTCCCATATCCCTAACTATTTAATGATGAGAGCCAGCTGGCCGATACCCTCACCGACCAAAATCCACAAAATGACCTGATTGTACACAGTATCGCTAGCTCATGACTGTCCAAGACAACCCTGGTTGAGGTTGTCGCTTTTCAGGCTTGGAACACAGCGGGTGCTACCTGCCCCTTTTTTGTCTTATCGAAGAAATCCGTCCCGTCTCCAGCTGCCTCCCAATCTTGTCCAAGCCACACTGGGGCCTGAACCGACGAACGGCGCCTACAAGAGGTTGACCCTGCCAGGTATCCCAACCTGGCCATCCCTCGACTCGGCTTTTACGCCTCGGTAGGCGTCATTCGTCTCTCCGGACTCGGGTTGGCGTCTATTTCCTTCGGGGAGTTCCACCTGCCGAGGATGTTCGAGATGTCGCCGGAGCGGCACATGCCGCCGTACTATTTCTGATTTGAATTTTTGCCCGGTTGCCCGTTACTTTTGATTCAACATGATCCAATTGATGATGGATCAAACGCTGTCCTTCTCCCCTTCACGCTAGCTCATCAAACGCTTCGCGGCTCGACGTGCGCAGGCTACAAAACTGTCAGTTACTGTGGCAGCAGGTGATATTCTTCTCCAACATACCGGACTATTGAGCATGCTCTGTCTCTTGTTTCTGCCCTTCTTGATGTGGCTCTTCAGCGCGCTGGAGTCCAGCGGCTTAAGCAGCTCGAAGCTGCAGAGCAACTCATTAGAGACAGACATCACGGCGCCCCAGTTATCGAATTCGCCGCAGTACTGTTGTTGGCATTAGCATGTAGTCAAAGATATTCCGAAGTCGGCAGACTTACGTTGGGAGCACTGAAAACTGTCACAAGGACCCTATCATTGAAGAATTCGTACCCGTCCTCAACTACCATGTGAGCTCTGCAAATCAAGTCGAAGTCGTGCGTCGCAAGGAAGTCGAGGATGACCCGTTTGCCGAAGCAGTAGCTGACACCTCGTTCGTTGGCCTCCCAGTCTTGCTCCATATCGGCCGGATCGGACCACAAGAGATCGTTCAAGAGTCCGTAATCGGGTACATCCGTGGGTCGAGCGATGTTGCGGATGTCGTCCATGTGGCTTAGAGCAGGGGAAAGACCACCATGCACGCAGAAAATCTTGCCCGCGACGATAGCGGCGATTGGCAGCGTGTTGAAGCAGTCGATGAAGGTCTTCCAGATCTTGACGTTGCATCGGCGCTTGCACTCATCATAGAATCCGTAAACTCTGGTGACATTGGCGCACTCGTGGTTGCCTCGAAGGAGGAAGAAGTTCTCGGGGAACTTGAGCTTGTAGCAGAGAAGGAGGAGAATCGTCTCGAGGGATTGCTTGCCGCGGTCGACATAGTCGCCTAGGCAAAGGTAGTTCGACGAGGGAGGGAAGCCGCACATTTCGAACATGCGAAGCAGATCCGTGTACTGGCCGTGGACGTCACCAACGATCTTGACGGGCGCGTCCAGTTCCAATAGGGCAGGCTGAGAGAGGAAGACCTCGCGGGCGCGCTGGCAGATGGCAACAATTTCGGCGTTCTTGAGGCACACGCTCTTGGTAACCTTGCCGGCGTAACCTGCGTCGAGAAGTCGCTTGATAAAGTCGTCGAGGTCAATGTCCTTGATGTCGCTCATGGCTACGCCGCCCTCGTGCTTGTCGCCAGAGTTCGTCGACGAGGTTTTGGCAACAGGAGTGGCGGCACCGTCACCGCCCTTGGCCAAGATGGACTTGCCTGGCTGTTGCATATGTGTGTTGAGGCTCCCTCCGGCACAAGGCGGTTGATCAGATACGTGGTCGACCTCGCCGGACGCCTGAGCGGCGCTGACATCGTGATGCCCGCTCTTGATGGTGCTAGACTGCGTTGGGGAGGGCGGCGGCTGAGAGTCGTCAAGCGGGGATTCGATGTCGCCTGATGGCGACGTGGGAGAAGTGGCGGAGTCATTGCGGCCTCGGGACTTGCCCGACTTGACCGAAGAAGCGTCGGCCTTTTCGTCGGCGGGGGAAGCAATCACAGAATTTCTCGGGCTGTCAGTCTTTGTGCTGGAACCGGGAATCTTAGACCGCAGGGCCTTGAAGGAGCGCGATGAATCCTTGGTATCGGATCTGCCAAACGAAGGGTATGACTTGAGATCCTCGGCAGTGCGCTCACCGCCGGCACCCTTGCCAGAAGCATGGCCGCCTTCCTTGGATGGCTGGTTTCCCATGATGTAGCTTTGATGGCCGCGATGGAGGGAACGGCGGTCGAAGCTGTTGTCGATCGGGTGCGAGCGTGGGCTGGCCTCGTCTTCGTCTGATGTATGGCTAGCCTGCTCGTCTCGCCGCTACACCCGTGTTCTGGCAGGGGGCTCGGAATGGATTGAAAAGCGATGCTGCGTTGCAGATGACAGTCTTAGGGAGGATGGAATAAACGACCGAGGATGGACAGGAAGCGGATGCGGGAGGGGGAGCGGCGTCCACTTGAATTGTCCGTTTTGGGCGCGTTAAGGCGACGGCCTTTGATCGATCGCTGAGGATGTGTCGGTTGGTCTGTAAGCGAAGAAGTGGGCGAGTGACGTCGACGTGGCTCGCAGCGGGCAGGTGCTCTGGAGATAAGCGAGAGAGATGGAGGCTAAACAGCGGCGAGGATGAGGTGAAGCTATTGAGGTATTCGTCGAGGACTGTGGTGCAAAGAATTCAAGAGTCAGCCTCGTTCGGATCGCATGGACGGGAGATAAGGCGAAAGGGCCGAGTTGCCGTTGGTGAGGAGGGACGAATGCACGGCGGGTGCTTAGGCGACAGGCACGGGATAAGCAAGCGGAGTTTAGGTTCGGATTCGTACCTCGATTGAAAGGAGACTATTTCGTAAGTCGATACCTTTGCGGGTCAGGTAGGACGCAGGTTGCGGATGCAGACGCAAGTTCAATCAATGGAATGCGGGGGACGACGAATGGAGAGGAGGTAACGTGAGGCAAGCGAGCAGAGCAGAGCAGAGCAGAGAGCTGCGGAGAGTATTGACCGGTGAAGAGAGAGAGTTGGTTGGTAGTCGTGCGGCGGTGATTGCTGGTTGCGAAAGGCAATTCAGATGGGGGGAAAGTAGAGTTGGTCGAGGCGCTGAGGATTGGATTGGGGTTTGGGATAAAGGTCGACCCGAAGTGTAAGGTGTGTGGTGCGTAAGGTCCCCGGTGCAGCACTCGCTGTAGGTGCAGAGTGTGTTGTAGGTAAGGTAAGGTGAGTAGGCAGGTAGGTAGGTGCGTTGGCGGAAGATGGTGGTGAGAAAGTTAAGTTGGCCGATCAGATTCTGCAAAGAGGAAGTGCAGTCAGTCAGTCAGTCCCCCGTCCCAAATTCAACCCAATGGAATTCATTCAACCCACCTCAGGCAAGCGAGAGCGGTCGGCCGGTGTCCCAAGGTGGTGGTTGGCGGCTGCACTGGCTCTCTCTGGCCTGGGCTGAGGTGCCGGATACTAAGGTAATTACACGCTACCTACCTGTCTACCTTACGTGTGTATCCGATCCGTACGAGTACCTACTATGCAGCTACCTTGCACTCACTGGCGCTTGCTTTGGTTTCCCGTCGCCAAGGATCCAAAGATGGAGTTGGAGCACTTTGGTCTTGGGTCGTGGTCCCAAGGTCTCAAGGAGGAGCCGTGCTGCGACTGTCTCGCTATTTTCCTGTCGCTGTTTTCCCTGTTGACGCCGCCTGAAACCCGTGCTGGTCCACTGTCCCGGGCTGGCCTGACCAGGCTTGTTTTCGGAGCACGCTTGGGAGCTGGGCTGTCTTGTCTGGTCTTGTCTTGTCTTGTGTCTGGTGTGCTATCTGTGATTCTTCTGCCCTTGTCGACTTGGGCTCTTGCTCTTTCGTCGTTGAGCCAGCGACCCTCTCTTGGCTGCCCGGCCTTGCCTTGCTTTGCCTTGCAATTATTGCTTGGGCTGCAACTCGACGGCCTTGCTTGCTGGGGGCCCAGTAGGGCTCTTCCTTACCGGGGACAAGGGAGGAGGTGGGATATAAAGTGGTCGAGTCGAAATGCTAATACAGCTCTGGGGCTTATTTGCGATGCGCCCTTAGAAGCGATGGGAGCCTGATGTCTGGCTATCTTCTGTCGGGTTTTATGCGTTGACAAGCAGTTAACAAAGCCTGGATAATGTAGATGAAAGCCAAGAGGTGCTTGGAAGATGCTTCGGCGGCGCTTGACCCCTGTGTCGATGTTGGATGAGGTGGTTGTGGAATGTCGAATGTGGATGCGGTGGATGTGGACGCCAGAGCAAACAAGGTTGCGACGGAGACAAAAGATGGGCGTAAGCGGAACAACGGACCAACGTAGCAGCTGTAGATCAGGGACTTGCGAATAAACACATGGCGTGTAAGAAGGAGCTCCCAAATCGTTTCCCTCCCTTTCTCTCTCTCTCTCTCTCGCGCGCGCGCATGCAATCCAAAACCTCTATTTACTTTTGCAGGAAAGGGGCACACCGAGTTGTCATCTTTTGCGCCGCCGTCGCCGCCGCCGCAGCAGCAGCAAGCATGATGTGTCGTCCTGCAGCAGGTTGTAGGTCGTTGTCGGCCAAGCTGGCTCCTGTCACGTTCAACCCCCGTGCTCACCAGGTCCAGGCCTTTGAAGAAGCATCCTTGGGCCAAAGTTGCACTGCGCCCAATGGGAAAGAAGGGAAACCAGATGGGAACGGGCGGATGCAGTGCAACTCGACCAGGTGCACCGCAAAGGCTATGCAAGCGGATTGGACCATTCATTCCATGCCCACTCCGCGATGCAGCGCAGTGGTGACTGATGCAGTTCGTGCTGCTTTGGGAGTCACCACGCATACACAACAGGACTAGCCAGGTGCCAATTAGGACGTCAACTGGGTCGGTCAAGTCGACACCTACAAATTGACTCCGCCGTAGTGTGAAAGTGAAGTGCCTCAAAGTAGGGTCTGGGCCTGGACTTGGCCTGCCGCATGGTTTTGCGTTTTGCAACTGAGCCGATTTGCTGCCCGCAGAGACGTAAGACGTGTTGGATGTATTCCTCTCTGTTTTATTGCTGTAGCAGTACATAGTTTACACGCGTTCTTGCGCTCGCCACCAATCCCTTCGTCGTCCCTCCTCCTCCACCCATTGGGTCGAATATGACGACAATTGGCGTCGAGTAGCTCTTGTCACCGGTTTTTAGCGCCGCCTGTCCGCTAAATGGAAACCGCCGGCCAACTTGGAAGCTCACGCAGGTTCAACACGTTCGACTCGTGGCCACCGGTGGCATCGAGCACGGGGTTTGCTGGGTCTTCCCGGTCGTGGTTGTGTCTTTGAGTTAGAGGTATGTGTGTGTGGGTGTGTGGCAGCCGGGCGGAGAGGGGAGGGGAGGAACAAGACGAGACGGCGAGGAGG